>APFE031676524.1:4060-34058 GCA_000404065.3 Pinus taeda | reverse complement strand
AAAAAAAAAAAAAAAAAGAAGCAATGGTCCCCATTGCGTGAAGTTCCCTCTACGAAACCTTTGTTGAATATGAAGACCCACTGAAGAGAAGGGTTTTATGTGGTTAACCCATAACCTTGACGAACGAAGATCTGAGGATAGAGATACCCTGTAATGCTTGTTACCAACTGTGATATTAACAGTGTGCAGCTTAGCAAATGGACTTCGATGAAGTGTGGGTTTGTGGATGACCCATAAACATGACAAACAAAGATCCGAGGATAGAGATACCCTGTAATGCTTATGACCAACTGTGATACTAACAGTGTGTGACCTAGCAAATGGACTTCGATGACAAGGATTTTGTGCGGTTGACCCATAACCATGATGTTGGTTGTTGATGAAGTAGCAGGTGCCTACGTAGCTGAGGGTGGGATGGCACATCTCCAAATAACCCAAGCCGAATGCTGCTATGATGAAACTAATGAATGTGAAGCAGGTGCCTACTAAAGTGGGGTGGGAGGGCACATCTCCAATGGGAACTCACTTCGAATGCTAATCCAAAATTAAACTAGACATAACTCGGTCAATATAACTTAGAATATTTATTATAACCTGTTTTTGGAAATAGAAGGACCATTTTGCATGTTCCCATGTGTTGGAAATTCTTATCTGGACATTCTAGAATCTCATATTCGCATTGTAATTTTTCTGCCATCACAAAAGTTCTGAAAAAAAAAATAGTTGATTTTAAATCAGTGATATTACCCACATCCAAACATCGATTCGACCCTTTTTTTTTTTAAATTGGGTGATTTTTCAAGAGGAGCTTAGATCTACAATCATTTTTTTTAAATTCTGCAGAAAAAAATAAAAAATTGATATGAGAGTCGTTGTCTACTATTTGTTGTCAAAAAAAATAAAAATAAAAAATTCTACAACATAGCAAATTTTAAATCAACGATATCTCCCTCATCCAGACTCTGATTCGACCGATTCGTTTTTTTGAATTTTGGTATTTTTTCGCAAGGAATCCAGATTTGGTATTTGTTTTTGTAAATATTGCACTAAACGTTTCAGATCTGATATGAAAACTCGCCACCCAAAAAAACATTCCTACAAAAAAATGAAAAAAGAAAAATTCTTCTTGCTTGGCCTAATAAAGTGCTCTGTGGAGGTTGCAGCGTGTGCCTGAAGTTTGTTGAATATTGTTGAAAAATTTGAAACTGAAATATGCATGAAATTCTCATTCCCATGGAATCATAACCTGCTTTGATACCACTGATCCATATCTTGGGGGGAGACCCCCAAGATCTAAAAGATTGAAATGGATCTTGGGGGGTAGGCCCCCAAGATCTGAAGAATTGCAATGCTATAAAGAAAATGACAGAACACATAGTAAATAAAACCATAAAGAAACTTTTTATTAAAACCAATAATAACTATAAAGGCTACATTATGGCGGACAATTTGTCCTTTTACAAAATGTGACATGTTACTTATAGTATTTTTCTGCTACAATACCACGGGTCGATTCCATGGTTGAATGAATACCATGGGTGGATGTCACAATACCACGGGCCAATTCAACGGGTGAATGAATACCATGGGTGGATGTCACAATACCATGGGTTAATTCCATGGGTGAATGAATACCATGGGTGGATGTCACTTACAATACCATGGGTGGATAAATACTATGGGTGGATGCCACTTACAATACCATGGGTAAATTCCATGAGTGGATGAATAACATGGGTGGATGAATACCATGGGTTGATGCCATTTTCCATTTGGATCAACCCATGTGGGATAAAATTATTCTTGAGTCGGCATGACAAGACAAACAACATCACTCGAGGTCTTGTGGAAAAACCAACTTGGTAACCTCCTCGCGATGGTCTTCAGGGACAAATTTATACCAAGCTTGGTACTGCGCTATTGTGTCCCTGTAATATTTGGTGACGTCTTTGTCGAAGCGGACTCTTGCCTCCATGGCTTCCAGGTATATGGTTCTGAAACATATGTCCAACTCATCCTGAAGCATGTACAACACTATCCTGAGTGTGGTTCGACCAGTGATGTACCTTTGCATGTTCTTTGCACTGAGCTGTAAGTCATCACTAGTGGCTTCACGCATCAGTTTCTCTATGTACTTGTCGACATCTAACATGACTTGGTTCTTCCTCATGGCCGGGGTGAAGGTTCTGATGGAAGGGATCTTGTGCGTTCACACTATGACATCTAGACTCCTGAACAACCATGCATAGGAAGCCTCAATGTTAGTGATGAGCGGAGGGAGTTGCCTATAGTTCTGGATCAACATCTGAATTCGTGCATTGTTTAGCTCAACCTCTGGCTTCATCCTCTTATGAAAGAAAAGTAGGGCTCCCTTGTACTTCATTATCTATTCTTGCATGTGGGCAATAATAGTGTGAATGTATTTGAGAGTTTGGGCTGTCTGTGCACACTGATGCTTAAATTTGTATAGATGGACAACCTCTTTGTGCATAGTGACAAATCTGTTATACACTATCCACATGGTGGCCTCCAAAGTTGATATCTCTGCCACTATTTCTTTCTTCGTCTTTGTCATGGAGAATCCTTTAGACTACTTTATTCTCTACCTGGCCTCTTGCAAGTCCTTCATCATTCAAACACTTTCTGCTATCAAGAACTTGACCGTTGGAATAGTGGCTTTTGCATAAGCCTTAGAAGCCCCGTCCATGGC
This sequence comes from Pinus taeda, assembly GCA_000404065.3. Lineage (NCBI taxonomy): Eukaryota > Viridiplantae > Streptophyta > Pinopsida > Pinales > Pinaceae > Pinus > Pinus taeda. Next base: position 31,348 of record APFE031676524.1, on the reverse strand, counting down.
AACTAGATGTCTTCTAACATCTAGTACAATCACCCTTTCTTCTGTGTGCACAGGTGATGTATTATCATCTAGGAGTTTCCTTCTCTGTGCTTGTAAAATCCTTTGTTGTGACTCGTCAAATGTCATATTGTACACATCCGTCTCTATATCATCATCAAGGAGAACAAATTCTCCTTGATCGCTCAGGGCTGGTTGTGATTCTGGAGGTGGCAGAGACTATGGTGTGACCTCGGATGCTCTCAGCATGACAGCGGTGTCTTGGTCCTACAACTCCTATTTCATCTCAATGTTTGTCACCTCAAATACTTCCTCAACTTTCTCAACAAGTTCCCAAAACTGCACCTGCTCACCCTGTTCATCATTTGTTGGTTGCTTTGTGGTCTCAACCTATAGCTACATAGTTTTCTTTGCGAGTGTGCCTTATCCTTCTTCTTATTCATGTTTTTTCCTTTCTTGCCTTTCTCTACTCCTGAGCTCTTGTTCTACTTTCAGCTTCTCCTTATTCATGTTTTTTCCTTTCTTCCCTTTCTCTACTCCTGAGCTCTTGTTCTACTTTTAGCTTCTTCTCTGTCTCCTACAATATCCTCTCTGTATCTTCCAATCTTTGCTTCTCTCTCTTCTTCCGCACTACTCTCCTTTCATTTTGTCACCTCTTTGCCTCTATCTCCAAATCTACTTTCTCAACACGAGTATCTGCTTTGAACTTGGAGCTTTGCTCAACCTCTGAACTCTCGACAATATTCCTCTTGCCTTTGATTGGCATGGGTTTGCTGCTCACTGCTATTGTTATTGTTGTTGTTGCTTCCTATGGCGCTGCTACCCATAATGATGCTTTCCATTCTTCAACCATGCTAACCGGTTCATTAAGCCTAGAGGAGTTATAGCAATACTTGCAAGGATCTTCCTCTGGCCAATGACATACCCCGTGGATCGATGGGTAGTACACCTTCACACAATGGTTCTTGCATATGTAGTGGCGATCATAAGGATTCAAACTCTTGGTTCTGAACCCAAACTTCTTCAAGTCTTCAACCTCAACATCTACATATTTTAAGTTATAGATCTAGTACAACCTAATCCGCAAAGGAAGAGTAGGCCATGGCGCCTTCTTCCTCATGTGAAATCTTGCTGATAACCCTATTAATATGTGGTATGAAACCTCTCGCATGACCAACTTGTCTATGGAAAACCTCGGTAGCTCATGCAGAGGCTTCTCCGTGCCAAACATCTTGATGAAGGTGACACAGGGTGACGCATACTAATATGAAATGTTAAGAAATTCCTACATCGCTTCTTGGGACATGCAAGGTTGATCTTGTTCAAAAAACATCCTGTACAATGGGGCAATGAAATGGTTAGACAGTCTTTCCATGACTCCTCGAGATTTGCACTCGGAGAGCAACTTGCAATAGACGTTCATAAATTCCTTTGATTGTGTCCATGTCCAACCCATGCCAAGGAACTTCCACTGAGAAAAAATTGCATCAAGTAGGTAAACAGACATAAAGGATCTTGCTTGTCCATCCTTAGGCAGATTTTGGGCATTAAACACATGCACTTTTAGCTGAAGAGACAACATGTCCAATCAATTGAAAGGCCTTCCTTCATTTTCTAACTGATCTAACATAACAACCCAACTTTGCATGAAGGTATTTGTGCTCTCTTGACCATACAAGTGACATGCGAATATGACCAGGAGTTGGTAAGCCTTCCTAAGTGACTTCGTCTTATAGACCTGGTTGGGTGTCATCCTAAAATTTGATGGCTCTTTTACCCAATGCTTTATGACATCTCTAGTGTTTACATTGTTGTTGGGAGTGAATAACAATGCATCCATGTAGTTCACCAACTGCAACAAGTGATACATCTCATGGCATTTTTCCATCCTGAAGGTGACAAGTTGTGTCCCACTAGTATTTCTCAATGTCATCATCTTGGGTTCGGTATGTGAGACAAACCAGTGAATGATATCCACGCATGGGAAGGTGGGGTACCCACATGCGACCCTTTACAAGCCTGACTTGTGAATGTTGACATAGACTTGTCAATCTTCATGTCCTCTACGAACAACTACATGTTTGAATAGATGGGAAAATTCATTGGAACCTATTCAACCACGTCTCCAGTGCTACTCTCTAAAGTGTCCTTTGATCAAGCTCTCTTGGAAACCATGATGCCTGTAATGCTAAGAGACTGCTCAACAATTGATGTACTTGGAGACAGAGCAAACACTCATGACAAGAAAATGTCAATTTAAAACATAAAGCACCTCAGGGATCGATCATGCAACAAGCTGAGTGACTGCTAGTAGTAGTGACTCTCAGAGGCTGGGAGACTGTCAGTTGGAACTGCACATTGTGCAGTCTCAGCTACTAGTGAGACCTGCTGCTGACTGGAACTATGAAAAGCATAGTCTAGTGAGGCTGAATGTGGACTAGTTCAGTATGGCTTTACTGCTAGTTGGGACTACGCATTTCACAATCCTAGTGGGAAAGATTGGGAATTGTCTCCCAGAACTACACAGAGCATAGCTGTAGGTTAGTGATAGGCAACTTCATTGCAATTCCTGGAGGCAAGGTAGAGCCTTGATTTCCAGGAATGCGTAGTGCATGTTGGGAGAAGCAAAATTTGAGCCAAGGCAACCTAGATCTTCCCAAGGGCAACTTGGAAACAGGTAGATCTGAATGCATGAGCAAAGGATGGTGTAGATAGGAGTGAATTATCATGCATGCAATCAAAACCAATGAAGGAATCAGTCAAATGGATAAACAATGAAGCTAGTTGGGAGAGTCGTTGCAACGATAACCATTAGTGAATAAACAATGTTATGCATGTGATGCTTAAGAAATACAATGCAAAATTTCCAACATCACTTCTACAAGTTAAAACAAACTAAAATTCCAGCGATCATTCATTAAAACATGCAAAACAACACTCTCACAAGTCAAGGAAATAAAAGTGACATAAAAAGCGACAAAAGACTTGAAAATAATACTTACTTGGAAAAGATGTGTCGATTGTGCCGAAGGTTCCTAGATGCCTTGGGAATGCCAGAGCTCTAAGATCAAATGTGTAGAATGAGCTCTAGGGCATGTTTAAATACATTTGATCAATTTAGGGTTTATGATGTGCATGCCAAAAATCTAGGAAATCAAAAAGTGGTGGGAAGTTTCTAAAATCAACTTGAGTGTAACTCCCAGTACTAAAAATATATCCCTATTTTTAGGGATGTTTTTTTCTTTTTTCTTTTTTGGGAAAGGCTACCATGCATGCATGGGGATATTTGCAGTTATGGAGGGAACCGGGCAACTTTCCGGCACATGCAATGGACATCAGTTGATGGAATGCTTCTCCGCAATTCCTGGGTTGAGTGGCTTTAGTTACCTCTCATGATCTGCGCAATTTCCTAGCTGAAGACAAGCTGTCAGTTGGGTCTACACAATTTCTAAGATGAAGCTCACTGGTAGGATGCTTTGTGCAATTCTGGAGAGCAAGGTTGGCTGTCGAGCTGCTCTATGCAATTCATGAGAGTAAGGCAGGCTTCCCTCTAGGACTGTGTAGTTTTCCAAGATAGTACAAGAACCGGGTGTAAACCAAGTGACGGGGTCAACTTGTGGCTAGTTAGAAAAGCAAGTAAGCAACTACAAGTTGCAAAGTGAAATAAAAACTTGAATGAAACATAACTACCTAAGCAACGCAAGACAAGCTGCTAAGATTTTGAGGAGGGAGGCTCCAAAACAAAGAGAAGAAAAAATTTGGAGGTTGGTCGTAGGTGCTTCAACATTGGAGATACACTGGTAGAACTCCAGCTCTTTGTATCGACCTTGTTTCATGTAAAGCGATTTTAACTCCTCTGGAAGTGTTGTTTGATTCTTTAATTATCATGGCTTCCTCACTAGGTTGAGTTAAAGATATAGTCCCTGTCATCCTCTTGATCGGTCAACACAATTACCAAGACAATTGAACTGAGTTGTTTTGATTAGGGAAGAGGGGTATATTGATGCACAAGTAATAAAACCCTTAGAGTTTTAGTTTCATCTCTGGTGTTGCTCCATTGCAAATAGGCCTGGACAATACCCCGTTCGTGTCACACAAGAACACAAGCATCACTTTATTGCCAGTGAGCTTGGTCAGTACCCCGACAGAGTTACTTGCATCACCTCTCTGTGTAGGAAGCCTTTCTCTTCTTTCACCTTTTTTTTTTACAGAGAAATGTGCATAGGCACTTACTTATTTCATGAGGTGGAAGAGGGATCCCAAATTATTGAGGGCATAAGATGTTTTCCCCTTAGAGAAGTATGTTATATATACCTCTAACATACTTGTTAAAGTTCCCCCCCCACCTTACTCTACTTGACTGAGCTGAAAAGGGTTAACCAAATATAGAAACATTGATTAGAATAGGCATTACTAGTTAAAAGTGCAAGCGTCGTGTTTCACCAAGACTCACTCTAAACAAAAAGTATTTTCCATGAGGGTATCATCGACTAAATACAACAAGCTCTTCATAAAGAGAGCAGACAACAGATAACCAATTATTGATAGCTATACAAGTCCTCTTGTATGCCACCCTGCTTGTCTCAAGAGCCAAACACAGTTTCATGTGAAGCTAAACTTACGGGTGCATAATAAGCAAACAAAAAAAACATGAAAAGTACAAAAGTAAATGAAAGAAAAACAAGCAAAGCAAAACATGTAATAAAATCAAACAAGAAAACAAAGCAAACAAGAAAGAAAACACTACTCCTACTCCTAAATTAAATAGTGCATGGGCCTACTCACGTAAATTGATATTTCCAATCCGGCCACCGACGCATTGGTTGACCCATGTTGGTGAAGGCATGGTTAGCAAGAAAGATATACAAGTAAACCAACACACAAGAAAGATAAGATAGTGAAAACCAACACTCTCAAAGTTTGAATGCATCCATAGAAAAGAAAAGTGTAAAAGCACAAGACAAACACTCTACGGATGTACCATGGTGTTGCAACACAATGTGCATAGACGATGAGCGTGTACACTCTTTTGACCCTGACAAACGAGAAAACATGAAAAGGGAAGAAAACTTTCACTTAACAAGAGTGATCGTTGTCTATGATTCCTCAAATGCATGAGAGATGGGATCATGTGATTGTGGTGGATGATTTGAAATTTGTAGATCAGACTAATCTTCAATGCAAATCGGAGAGTGATGAGGATCCTGGGGTGTTTCAACATATTTTGATCAGATGCGGAACTGACCTCAAGATAGCGAGGACTTGACATAACCATCATCTCAGGTTGAAGTGCCTCGACAGCTTGAGGGGTTTCACTTCATCATTAGGTAGATTTTCAAAGACCAGTTGCTTAGAAAGATCAACAACGAATGAATCAACATTGGGATCAAATGAAGGAGTAAAGAGAGCATGACAGTTGGGATAAAAAAAATTAGAGATGTTGTTCATCATCCTCATGATCTGATGAATCATACAGAGGGTTTGATGAGAAACAATAATGTTTACCCTCTGATTTTTTAGAAAGAAAAGATGATAGATTGGGTAGATTCAGAAAGAAATATGTATCCTTTTAGCAATCAAATGATAAATTGACATCCAAAGTGTTTTGTGAATGATTGGAAGTAAAAACATCTGGGGATGTATTTTCACAAGACAAATTAGAAATGGCAGAATCACAAAAGATGTCAGGAAACAACGGATGAGGTGCAGACGGAAAGCGGTCATCCTTCACCATAGGTTCTTCTTCAGATTCCCACACATACTCCTCATAAATGACAAAGCATGTTGGCTGCTCAAAACCAACTCCATTGACAACTTGATCCTCATGAACAATGAATGTGGAGTTTGGAACGAGAGAACACAACACAGTCAAATCCAGAGGATCAACAGAATGAGAGGATGGATGTTGAGAGAACAAGTTCACGTGACAACCAACATGCTTGTAAGCTAAATCTGCGTAGATATCTAGAATAGGTGGGGTGGGAGGATGTGACAGGTCGATGGGTTCACAACTTCCCCCACCTCACACCGCGGAGCTAGCATTGTTTGATGAGACACATATGGAGGTTCACTTGTGACAACAACCTTGTCCATTTTGGGTTTAACATCTCTAACAATGAGGTATGCTGGGAGGGGTTCGAATGATTCTAACACATGAGTATTTTTAGATATGTGAAGAAGATACTGAAATATTTCATTGAGAAATTTCTAATCAATTTCATCTTCTGGGATTTGAAAAGCGATATTTTGGAAGCACTCCCAAAATTGCAAAAGGGATTCATTCAGTGCTTTCCATAATTCCAGAATTTTTTTATTGAGTGATTTACGATCATAATGATAGAGAGCATAGGCCAACTCTCTGATAATCGAATCATAAGAGTGAATGGAGTCTGTGGGCAATGTGACACACCATTGCAGTGGATTCCCCCGGAGTGTGAATGCGAACAAAAAACATGCAATGTCGTCCTCAAGGACTTCATTCCTTTCACGAAAACCCATAAAGGCAACTCCATGACTAAGCAAGGCTGCTCTGCCTTCACTGTCATATGTGTTACATGACAAGTCATTAAAGAGATCCTCCAACACTTAAAAATCACGTCCATGAGACAGAAATATCGGAGGTTTAATTGTAATGTAAGTTATGAAGAATGTGCAAAGATTCAAAATAGACTTTGAGGACTCAGCTTGTCATTTGGCCCTCCTTCTAGTGCCACAATTTTTGACGGTGTTGGACTAGCCAAGATGTCAGGGGATCTTCCTGGTAAGAAGTCCCAACTAGACCTTAGACCATTTGGAGTAGGAGTCCCAACAGTGAGTATTAAAACAATGTCTTGACAGCGATAGGGTGCAGAGGTAAGTGTGATATCTTTGTTAGAAGAAAGTGTGTGACCTTGCAGCAAGTCAAGTGAGATGCATGGGGGTTCTAACACACGGAGGGGAAAGGAAGTGTGTCCCTTAGAAGCCTATAATAGTACGCATCTTGAAAGGAACACATGAGTGGAATGACATCACAAGCTGGAAAGTAGAATATTCCACAATCCAAAGTGACACGCTAAACCAACAACACGTTTGCAACAAGATTCATACAATTGCATACAAAATAGTTCCCGAATATTCCAAATACAACCCAAATAACATACACTGCTAAAGCAACCTGAATAGTCCAACTACAATAACAACATATGCATGAAAACATGTTGGCTCTATTATATATATTAAGTGAAAGTTCCATCCATACATACACCATTGACAACCACTAGCCCCAGTAGTGGAACATTATAGTCTACACCACCTGCTCTGCCAAAGAGATGAACTCGCTTTGCATTGTGGAGAAGAAAAGGCTCATCACAATACTCTCCAAGCCTTCTCTAAGTAATGCCTAGCCAAAATATTGGCTCCCAAAAGCCTGTTCTATGAGTTATGAGGTTTTATATATAGCAAAGGGTGGGGTGACCCTTGACATTCCCCTTTGACTCTTGGACTACCCTCATGACTCTTCACATTACAATAGTGGTTGTTCACATTTCACTAATGACACTTGGAATTTCGCTTACAACATAATTACAATAATACGATTTCCACATATCCATGTGGGACAAAAATAGGCTTAAGTCAGCATGACAAGGCAAACAACATCACTCGAGGTATTTTGGAAATACCAACTCGGTAACCTCCTCAAGGTGGTCTTCGGTGACGAATTGAAACTAAGCTTGGTACTGTGCTATTATGTCCCCATACTATTTGGTGACATATTTGTCGAAGCGGACTCTTGCCTCCATGGCTTCCGGGTATACGGTTCTGAAACCTCTATCAAACTCATCCTAAAGCATGCACAACACTGTCCTGAGTGTGGCTGGACCACCAATGTACCTTTGCATGTTCTTTGCTTTGAGATGCAAGTCATAACTGGTGGATTCACACATCGGCTACTCTATGTACTTGTCAACATCCAACATAACTTGGTTCTTCCTTTTGGCCTGGGTGAGGGTTTCGATGGAAGGGATCTTGTGTCTTTTGAATCAGTTACCAGAGAACCCACAGTATGAACATTTTTATGCCAACGTTTCAAATCCCAACTGGGATCCATCATCAGGACTTATGAATGATGATAAAAGAAGAGCTGCTTTGAAGGAAATAAATAATAATGCGATTTTTTTTTTTTTTAGGATCAGCAGAATGTTGGCTTGAATGTTTAGTTTTAATTAATTTAGTTAATTATTTATTCAGTCATTTATTTATTTGTTGAGATTTTATCTATTAATTCTTAACCGGTGAGTGAATATTATACTTTCACATTCAAAACCTAAATGTTAATAATGATTAAATTTTAACATATGTTAGTATACTAATTTTTATTTTATTTATTTTATTTCTTATTTTTATTTTGTTTAAGAAATGTTTATTTATATATAAATTAGTATTTTTAACTGATTCAAAAGATACAAACCACAGATCTCTTAAATCCGGGATCTTGTGTGTTTGGACTATGACATCTAGACTCCTAAACAACTATGCATAGGAAGCCTTAATGCTAGTGATGAGCGGAGGGAGCTGCTCATAGTTCCGGATCAACATCTAAATTCATGATTTGTCTAGCTCGGCCTTTGGCTTCATCCTCTTGTATAAGAAGAGTGAGGCTCCCTTGTACCTCATTTTTCATTCTTACATGTGTGCAATAGTAGTGTGAATTTCTTTGAGAGTTTGGGCTGTCTCCATGCACTACTGCTGAAAGTCATATAGATGGAAAACCGCTTTGTGCACAGTCAAAAATATGTTATACATTTCCTACATGGTGGCCTCCAAAGTTGATATATCTTTCACTATTGATTTCTTCATATCTGCCATGGTGGATCCTTCAAACTACTTTGTTCTCTGCCTAGCCTCTTGCAAGTCCTTCACCATTCGATCATCTTATGCTATCAAGAACTTGACCATTGAACTCATGGATTTTTCATAAGCCTTAGAAGCCTTTTCCATGGCAACTGGATATCTTCTAACATATGGTACAATCACCCTTTCTTCTATGTGTGCGGGTGATGTATGATCATTCGGGAGCTGCCTTCTTCGTGCCTGTACAATCCTCTGTTGTAACTTGTCAAATGTTAGATTGTACACATATGTCTCTAGATCATCATCAAGGAGAAAAAATTCTCCTTGCTCCCTCAGGACTAGTTGTGATTCTACAGGTGGCTTGTAGGCTTTAACAGCATACAAAAATTACCTGCATACGAATTCTAAGAAAAGAAAATAAACAATGGTGAGAGCATAACACATAAAACAAATATATATAGATATTTTCCCCTGGATCGCAAAACTGGATTAGAACATAACTGTAGTTCCCTTGATCGGATTTGCAAAATACCATCGACTGAAAACCATCGTGCCTAAAGGTATGTGTGAAATCCATGCACAAAACCATAGGTAGGTCTGCCCACCTAATATAGGGTCCAAAAAAAAAAAATCCTAGGGCGTTGCCTTGGACCCCGTAGAGGGGGGCTACTATCCCACCTGTGACCCCGCTACTATGCCTAGCACAACGAAGGGGGGTCTCCTCCCCCCCTCTAACCCCCCAACTTAACTACTGGGGCTAGTCGTGGAAAGAATATAACACAACGCAACATTATCCCACTTGTTGTTTTCTTTCCACAGGGGGCCACAGGAGAGGTTATCGATTGATCCAACCCTACAATGACCATTTTTTCTCTACACCAAGAGAACTTCTTAGTGCTCACATACATTGTCAATGCATCTGTAGTATTCTTCAAAGTGCCCACCTTTACATGCAACACCTTTTTCTCTTCTACCATATCCCTCACAAAGTGATACTAAACATCAATGTGCTTTGTCTTTGAATGATAAGCAGAGTTCTTTGCCAAGAAAATTGCACTTTGGCTATCACAATATATCCTTATAGCTCGATGTACTAACCCCATACTTGAACACAATCTCTACAACCAAATTACTTCCTTTCTTACATGAGCGGATTCCATGTATTCTGCCTCTGTAGTTGACAATGCCACTACAGTTTGTCTCTTACTCATCCAACTGATTGCACCTCCAAATAGGTTAAACACATACCCACTTGTAGATCTTCTCCGATCTAAATCTCTAGCCTAGTCTACATCAACAAAGCCACGGATGTCCAAAACTTTTTCCAATCCTGGTCTTCCTTGGTAGCACAAACCATAATAACTAGTGCCATGCAAATACCTGAAAACCCATTGCACTACTCTCTAATGCCCCTTCCCTAGTTTTGACATAAACCTGCTCAATACTCCCACTGCATGTGAAATGTCTAGTCTAATACAGACCATCGCATACATCAGACCACCGACTGCACTTGCATATGGAACACGGGACATGTCCTCTTTCTCTTCTTATGTCTTGGGACACTATTCAACAGATAACTTTACACCTATAGGAATAGGAACCTTCACCAGTTTACTATCTTGCATATTAAACCTCTGCAGTATTGTCTCGACATAATTCCTCTGGTTTAACTAGAGCTTCCTCTTTGCCCGATCTCGTTTAATTTCCATGCCCAAAATATAGTTTGCAGCACCAAGATATTTCATGTCAAATTTGGAGGACAATTGGGTCTTCAAATCCTAGATAATTTCTTTGTCATTTCTAACCAGAAACATATCATCCACATACAAGACCAAATAAATAACACGATCACCAGTTAATTTAAAATACACACAGTGGTCTTCTTTGCTTCTAGTGAAGTCAATTCCCCGTATAAATGTATCAAATTTATGATATCACATCCTTGGTGACTGTTTTAACCTATACAGAGACTTTTTTTAACTTGCATACTAGTTCTTTCTTACCCTTCACCGCAAATCCTTCAGGTTGCTTCATGTAGATATCTTTGGAGGACAATTGGGTCTTCAAATCCTAGATAATTTCTTTGTCATTTCCAACCAGCAACATATCATCCACATCCAAGACCAGATAAATAACACAGTAACCAATTAATTTAAAATACACATAGTGGTCTGCTTTGCTTCTAGTGAAGCCAATTCCTTGTATAAATGTATCAAATTTATGATATCACATCCTTGGTGATTGTTTTAACCGATATAGAGACTTTTTTAACTTGCATACCATTTCTTTCTTACCCTTCACCGCAAATCCTTCAGGTTGCGTCATGTAGATCTCCTCTTCCAGATCCCCATCAAATAATGTTGTCTTCACATCCATCTGTTCTACCTCAAAATCAAAAGCAGAAACAATAGATAAAAGTAATATAATAAAATATACCTTGGCAACAAGAGAAAAAATATCACCAAAATCAATTCTCGGCACCTGGGAATAACCTTTTTCTACCAACTAGGTTTTGTATTTCTCCACCTTTCCTTCTGCATTCATCTTCTTCTTAAACACTTGTTTTCTGCCAATGGGTTTCCTTCCATCTGGCAACTCCACTAGATCCCAAGCCTCATTTTTGTGCAAAGATGCCATTTCATTAACCATGGCCTCTTTCCAAATTTTTCCATCCTTTGAATCTAATGCTTCCTTCAGAGTTCTAGATCATCATCAGTAATAGATAAAGAAAAATTTGAATAGAAAGCAGATGGACTATAGCTTTTTGGTTGCCTTCCTTCTTGAACTGATCTTCTCACAATTGGAGTTTGTGGCTATTCATCTTTTGATTCCTCTTCTACTGTAGGGTCTGATTCTTCCTCCTTTAGTTCAAAGTCCATCTTCTTAGGTTCCTTTGGTAGGAATTCATCTTTAATAACATCTTTCACCTCTCTAAACACCACATATCTACTGTACACAACCTTCCTTATCACTGGGTTCCAAAGCTTGTAACCTTTTAAACCATCCTTATACCCATTAAAGGTGCACTTTTTAGATTTACTATCCAACTTTGTTCTTTTCTCCTTCGGAACATGTACATATGCATCACATCGACACACCCTCAGATGTGAAAGAGAAGGTTTCTTACCAGTCCATACCTCTTGTGGAGTCTTATCCTCCAACACTGATGAAGGTGATCTGTTGACTAGGTAACATGCAGTCTCCACCACCTCTACCTAGAATTCATGTCCTAACACTACACCACTAAGCATTCTTATTGCCATTTCGATCAATGCCTTGTTCATTCTTTCTATAAATCCATTTTTCTCAGGTGTCTATGTAGTAGTCTTCTATTGTGCTATACCACACTTCTTATAGAACCCTTCAAATTCCTTCTTGCAAAACTCTCCACCGTTATCTGTCCTCAACACCTTAATTGTCTTCTCTGTTTGGTTTTCCACTAGAGCCTTAAATTCTTTAAACCTGTCAAAGAATTCATATTTCTTCTTGAGGAAATATATCCATGTATTCCTTGAGAAGTCATCTGTGAATGATACATAGTACACAGAATTACCCAGTGATGGAACCGACACAGTTCCAAACACATCACTGTGCACAAGCTCTGATATCCCTTTCACCCTCTTAACACGAGAGGGAAAACTCACCCAATTATGCTTCCCATATACACAATTTTCACATAAATCAAAATCCAGAGAGCTATTAGACATAACTTCTACCATACCTTTACCATGAAGTATTCGAAGGCCCTTCTCTCCAATATGTCCAAGCCTTTGATTCCATAGCATGGTCTTTTCTCCATAACCACTAGATTTTCCGCTCCACTTTCAGGAACCACACAACTATTGCACCCATCAATAGTAGTGCTACCCTGTCGCTTGTATAGAGTTCTAATCTGAAGTCCTCGCATCAATACCAGTGCTCTGCAAACCATCTTGCAGGTATCTTTCTCGAACAATGTTTTTACACTAGAAATCATATTTCTGGCAAATGTAGGAATATGCAGAACACCTGGAAGTGTTCTAATCCTTCCACCTTGCAACTTTGTCTTGACATTTCCACAACCAATGATTATATCCTTCCTGTCATACCATAAGAAGAAATCACCACCATCATATTTCTCATACTCGCAAAACCACTCTCTATGTGGAGTGAAGTGAAAGGATGCACCTGAGTCAATCAATCATGCCTCATGAACTACATGTATACTTGAAGAAAAATCCAAGTACACATCCCCACCTTCGTTTGAGGTGATTTTCACATCTACAGAAGGAGCATCATCAGATCCCTTTCCTTTCTCTGGAGATTTATATTTACAGTCCCTTTTGTAGTGCCCTTCCTTTCTGCATTTTCAGCACACCTTTACATGTTTTCCTAGAGATTTAGATCTCCCTCTAGATTTATATCTACCACTCGAGGAATTATTTTTGTTTCTGTTCTAGGACCATCCTCATACAGACAAGGAATCACCATTATGGCTCTCCATATTTTTCCATCTCATCTCCTCCATCAACAAGGATGAGACTATTTCATCAAATTGCAAGGCAGTTGCATTGCTACCTATTGCAATAACCATACTATCCCACAAATCTAGTAGAGAACACAACAAACTGATGCACTTATATTCATCTAAAATTTTAATATCAATAGATAATAATTGGCTTACCACAGTATTAAATGCATTCAAATGCTCTGTCACGGAATCTCCATCTTTCATCCTCAGGTTATACAATTTTTTCCGTAGGAATAGTTTATTCACCAGAGACATAGATTGGTAAAAATTTGCTAACTTTTCCCACAAATCCTTTATCGTAGCTTCCCCTGATACATTCAAAAATACTAAATCTAAGACACACAATCGTATTATGCTTTTTCCTTCCGATCCAACTTCTTTCAGTCTTCATCAAACATTGTCGTTGGTTTAGTACCTGGATCTATTGTGATCCAATGATCTTTATCCACCAATAGATCCTCCATCTTGAGTTTCCACAACTCAAAACTCTGACCATTAAATTTCTCGATCTCTATCTTTCCACTGCTCACTATCTTCTTTCACCACAAGAATCGATCCTGTAGATTTCCCATGGAATAGGGTCTACCACAGCCCCAAGCAAAACCCCTCAACAGCAAAGGCATCCCCTTGATGCCATAACACCTCTGATACCAAATGTAGGTTTTAACCCCGTACAAAAATTACCTACATATGAATTCTAAAAACAGAAAATAAACAATGGCAAGAGAATAACACATAAAACAAATATACATTGAGATTTTCCCCTAGATCCCAAAACTGGGACTACCATATTGATTTTTTTCATTATGCTCCTTTCAATGTTACAATACATATATATACATGCCGAAGCATCTATAAACCCCAATCCATTAACCCTGGATTAGAACATAACCGTAGTTCCCTTGACTGGATCTAGAAAATACCATGGATCGAAAACCATCGCGCCCAAAACCATATGAGAAATCTGTGCACAAAACCATAGGTAGGTTCGCCCACCTAATATTGGGTCAAAAAAAAAAATTCCTTGGGGTGTTGCCCTGGACCTTGTAGAGGGGGGCTACTACCCCCCTCAAACCCCCCAACAAGGGGGGCTATCGCTCCCCCTGGGACCCCGACACAACGTAGGGGGCTCCTTGTCCCCTCTAACCCCCCAGCTTAACTACGGGGGCTAGTTGTGGAAAGAATATAACACAACCCAACATGGCGGAGACTGTGGTGCAACCACAAATGCTCTCGGCATGAGATTGGTGTCTTGGTCCTACAACTCTTGTTCCATCTCCATGTCTAACACCTCAACTACTCTCTCAACTTGTTGAGCAAGCTCTCGAACCTGCATCTGCTCACCCTGTTCATCATCTGCTAGCTTCTTTTTTGTCTCAACCTGTATCTTCACAGCTTGCTCATTCAATGCACCTTGTCCTTCTTCCCATTATTGTTTTTTCCTTTCTTCCCTTTCTCTCCTCCATTATTCTTGTTCTGCTTTCAACTTCTTCTCCATCTCCTACAATCTCCTCTCTATATCTTCCAACCTTTGATTCTCCTCTCTGTCTCCTGTAGTGCTACTTTCAATTCTTCAGCCATGCTGACTAGTTCATTGAGCCTAGAGGAGTTATGGAAATACCTCTAAGGATCTTCCTCTGGCCAATGACATGCCTCGTGGATCCATGGGTAGTACACCTTTGCACAATGGTTCTTTCATATGTAGTGGGGATCATATGGATTGAAACTCTTGGTGCCAAACCCAAATTTCTTCAAGTCTTTGGCCTCGACATCTGCATCTTTCAAAGTATGAATCTCATACAACCCAATCCTCAAACGAAGAGTAAGCCATGGTGCCTTCTTCCTCCTGTGAAGTCTTGCTGATAACCCTGTGGAGATGTTGTATGCAACCTCTTGCATGACTAGCTTGTTCATGGCAAACCTCGGTAGCTCCTGTGGAGGCTACTCCGCACCGAACATCATGATGAAGGTGGCACCAAGTGAGGCATACCAATCTGCAATGTTAAACAATTCATACATCGCTTCTTGGGACATGCAAGGTGGATCCTAGTAAAAAATCATCTTGTATAGTAGGGCAATGAAGTGGTCAGACAACCTTTCCATGACTCCTCAATAGCTGCACTCAAAGAGGAACTTCCAATAGATGTTCCCAACTTCCTTTGATGGTGTCCATGTCCAACCCATGCCAGGGAACTATTGTTTGGCACAAATTACATCAAGAAGGTACACAGACATAAAGAATCTTTCTTGTCCATCCTTAGGTGGATTTCAAGCATTACACATATGCACTTTTAGCCGAAGAGCCAACATGTCTGACTAGTTGAAAGGCCTTCCTTAATTTGCCAATTTTACTAACATAAAAACTCACCTCCGCGGGAAGGTCTTTGTGCTCTCTTGACCATACAAGCGATATGCGAATATGACTAGGACCTGGTAAGCCTTCCTGAGTGACTTCATCTTGTAGACTATGTTGGGTGTCATCCTGAAATTCGATGAATCTTTTACCCAATGCTTCATGATATCTCTAGTGTTTACATTGTTGTTGGGAGTGAAGAACAATGCATTTATTTAGTT
The DNA here is from genome assembly GCA_000404065.3 of Pinus taeda. NCBI lineage: Eukaryota > Viridiplantae > Streptophyta > Pinopsida > Pinales > Pinaceae > Pinus > Pinus taeda. The sequence goes on along the minus strand of APFE031676524.1, from coordinate 15,438 downwards.
CACCAGTTGCAGCAAGTGATACATCTGATGGTAGTTTTTTGACATGAAAGTGGAAAATTGTGTCCCACTGGTATTTCTAAATGTCATCGTCTTGGGATCAGTATTTGAGACAACCCAGTGAATGATATATGTGCACGGGAAAGCGGGGTACCTGCATGAAACCTTATACAAACTTGACTTGTGAATGTTGACATCGACTTGTCGATCTTCCAGATCTTCCTTGAAAATTCTTGCAAATATGCCCTTTATTTCTTTCCATGTGATCTTCATGTCCTTCTCTACGTACAACTGCGTATCTACATAGATGGGCAAGTTCATTGGGACCTATTCAACTAGGCCTCCAGTGCTACTCTCTACAATGTCCTCTGATATAGCTCTCTTGGAAATCATGATGCCTGTAATGTTGAGAGACTACTCAACAACTGATGTACCTAGAAATAGAGCAGACACCCACGACAAGAAAATGTCAATGTAAAACACAAAGCACTTCAAGGATCAATCATGCAACAAGTTGGGTGACTGTTGAGTAAGATTATGTAGTGGTGACTCTCAGAGGCTGGGAGACTGTCAACTGGAACTGTGCATTGCATAGTCTCAACTGCTAATGAGACCTACCGCTAATTGGAATTACACAGAGCGCAGTCCAGTGAGGCTGATTGTGGAATGGAACTGCGCAATGCGCAGTTTAGTCAGGCTTGACTGTTGGCTAGGACTGTGCATTGCACAATCCCAGTGAGCAAGATTGGGCACTTTCTGCCATAACTGCACAGAAAAAAACTGGAGGCTAGTTACATGAAACTTCTACACAATTACTAGAGGCAAGGTAGATCCTTGATTTCCAAGAATGCACAGTGCATTCCAGGAGAAGAACAATTTGAGTCAAGGTAGCCCAAATCTTCCCAAGGGCAACTTGAAAATGAGTAGATCTGAATGCATGAGCGAAGGATGGTGCAAATAGGAGTGAATGATCATGCATGCAATCAAAACCAATGAAGGAATCAGTAAAATAGACAAACAACGAAGCTGGTGGGGAGAGTCACTGCAACGATGACCGTCAATGGAAAAATAATGTTATGCATGCGACGCTTAAGAAAGACAATGCAAAACTTGAAACAACACTTCTACAAGTTAAAAAAAACTAAAACTCTAGTGGTCATTCAGTAAACACATGCAAAACAACGCTCACACAGGCCAAGGAAATAAAAGCGACAGAAAAAGTAGCAAAAGACTTGAAAATTAAAACTTACCTGAAAAAGTTGTGCCAACTATGCCAAAGGTTTCTAGATGTCTCGAGAATGCCAGAGCTCCAAGATCGAATGTGTAGAATGAGCTCGGGGGAGTCGTTTAAATATATTTGATCGATTTAGGGTTTATGACGCACATGCCAAAAATCTAGGAAAAAGTGACAAGTGGCGAGAAGTTTCTAAAATCAACTTTAGTGTAACTCCTAGTACTAAAAATAGATCCTTATATTTTAGGGATGATTTTTTATTTTTTTGCTTTTTTCTTTTTTGGGAAAGGCTACCATGCATGCATGGAGAAATGGTGCAGTTCTTGAGGGGAATTGGGCAACTTGCTAGCACATGCATCAGACAAAAAATGATGGAATGTTTTTGCGCAATTAATGGGCTGAGTGGCTCTGACTACCTCTCATGATATGTGCAATTTCCTAGCTGAAAACAAGTTGTCAGCTGGGTTTGTGCAATTTCCGAGCTGAAGCTCACTATCGGGATGCTCTACGCAATTCCTTAGAGCAAGGCAAGCTGGCCTCTTGGATTGCGTAGATTTCCAAGACAATGCAAGAATGATATGTAAACCAATTCATGGGGTCAGCTTGTGGTTAGTTATAAAAGTGAGTAAGAGAACACAAGTTGCAAAGTGAAAGATAAACTTGAATAAAACACAAGTACCTGAGCAGTGAAAGACAAGTTGCTAAGATTTTGAGGAGGGAGGCTCCAAAACAAAGCGAAGGCAAAATTTAGAGGGTGGTTATAGTTGCTACAACAACTTCTTAAATGTCCATTTTAGGTTCCTCTTCTACCAACCTAGGTACTTCTGCTAAATGAACCTCATCTAGTGGGCTATTTTCAGCCACGTCAATTTAAAAGAACCCTTTTTCCTCGCATTTGTTTCCAGGTGAATATTTCTCATCACAATATTAGCACAGTCATTATCTTCTCCTATCTACCATTTTTGTTGGTGACACTCTTTGAAATGGGAGGGTTTGGGTGGGGCCACTAGCAGTGGTTGAACGTGCTTTTGATGGGAATGATTAACGACTAGATTGTGTATTAAAAGTGACTTTTGTGTCTAACGCTTTGTGGAAATCTTCCAACTAGGTAGTGAGTTTATCAATTAGAACATGTGCCTAGATGGCTTCCTTGAGGCCAATGATGAAAAATTCTATATAAAAGTCATCATTGAGGCCCTCGGTCCAGATAGAAAATTTGTCAAATAATGAAATGAATTCTCGCACTGTACCAGTTTGTTTGAGCTTAGTGAGGCAACCCAAAAAGTGAGTCTACCTATCAAAACGAACACAATGGGCTTTAGAAAACTTATTCCAATTTGGCTTTCCTACATAGCATTTTTGATGTCATTTCCACCACTACCAGTGTTCTTGGTCTAAGTAAAGGGCTCCCACATGTAGTTTGGTCTCCTCATCCCATATTTTATAATTTGGAAACATTGGTCCGTTTGTGCCACCCACACTGGTAGGTTAGAATTGTCAAATTTGTGCATGTTGAGTGTATTCATCGTTTCCATCCCCTATTGGGATTTTAGCCTTGATTTTTTTCTCGTTGGATTCCACACGTGAATTTATTGGATTCATGGAAAAGACAACTGCTGCTTGGACTAAGGTGGTGAGGCTTTATTTGAGGGAAATGATTATTTGTTCAATGTTTTCCATAATTTGAGCCTTGGTAGCTACCATACAATTATCAAGGTCTGCAATGTGGGTGATTAGAGAGTAGTATGACTATAGGGAGTTGTCAACTCTTCAACTCCCGCAATTTATTAGCCTCATGTTTGAGTCATTCAGAACTTATCAAAAGCAAAATATATGGCAGGAAACCCAATTCGCCGACCCCCTACCTCAAGTGGGACCTATTCAATACTTAAGGTTTGAAGGAGTTTGGCTTAATGCAAAACGAATCGAACCTCCAACTGCAACAATGGAATGACGTGGGCCCTAGTTGTGCTCAAGCATATGCCAAAAACCACGGATGGTTTTGGTGAACCAAAACCACTATGCGAGACCTTTGCTAGTGGGATAGGACTGAAAAAGGGGATGGTTCCACTGAGATCTCAACCATTGATCTCGTCAACGGTTATATTCTCAAACTTCCAATGCGAGACCTCTGATGCTATTATCTGTCGATGAGGTGTAGGTCCCTCTTGCTATTAGATGGTGATGGGGATCCACATGTCTAAGGATGGAGAAAATACCTGTGAATTCTTTAACCACACAAATAACCACCCCACAACCATGAATGCAGAGGAAAGCAACACACACACAACAACAAAGAAATCGACTTGCTGCATTGACTAAGTTGTTCAGAATTTTAAATACATTTGACAACTTAAGGCTACTCGAGAGTTTTTTTTTTGTTGTTGCTAAAATTAGTGGCGCAGTTGGCTCGGGAAAGTGATCTGATCCCATTTTTGATATGCTTAACCTAGAGAAAATGTTCGAAATTCCATAAACACCATAAAGTAACACTAGGGATGAATGGAAATATTCTATTATGATCAGCTAGAATTATGTTCACTTGCCTCTTCAAGGGGGAAACCTCCAGGAGAGCACAACTCAATTTCAATAACATTCAACACACACTTCTCTCGTTATATTTAAATATATATAGTCATATGAGTCCAAAATTATAACTATTGGTGGCCCCTTGCATAATGTAGATTAACCACTTATGGGGTCTAGTTATTAGATATGGCTTGTTTAACATCATTGCTAACTAAACTAACTGATTATGGTCCCTTTTTGGAATGTGGGTCAACCACTTACAATCATCATGACTCTTGTTGGGCCCCTTGTGCTTAATGCATTAATAAAGGGGTTAGGGTCAGAGCCTAACAACAATATTCCTACTGGGTGTTTGCATTCAACCTTCACCTACTATCATGCCATGCACTTCACAAAAAATTCAACTATCTATTTATTTATATTATGCCAGTAATAAAAATTCTTGATGGCCATGAGGGTTTTTTGATATCATGTATGGTCAGAATATGGCTTGGCATGAAACTCATTGAGTATGAGCTACTTCAATTCATTGTTGTTTGGTATATAGATTCTATTTTTGAATTCGATCAAGCCATCTTTTGTGAGATAATATTCCTCACTCTTCTCTCCCTTGTCATTCTATTGTAACTATTCCTTTATATGTTGCTAATGTTCATCCTATTGTCCTACATCTTTAATTAGTTCTCCAAGATTAGTTCCATAAAATCTTATGGATGTTAGGTGGTTTATTTGCATTTTTCTACTAAGTGCATTGGAAACAGTGTTTTCCTTTCCGTTTATATATTTGATCTCAATCTCAAATTTGCTAAGTGTTGCCATCCACCTAGCTTGTATTGTATTCAATTTAGGCTAATCAAACAAGTACTCTAGTTCTCCATGATCAGTAATTAACGTAAATATCCTGTTGAGGATTTGATGCCTCCACATGCTTAATGCATAGATAATGGCAGCTAGCTCTAGGTCACAGGTCCCATAATTTACCTCATGTTCATTCATCTTTCATGACTCGCATAAAACCACTTTCCCTTCTTGAATTAAGACCCCACTGAACCCCTCTTTGCAAGCATTAGTAAAAACCATGAAATCCTTTTCGAGATCAGCAATCCTTAATACTAGTGCATTAGTGAGCAGTTGCTTCAACTACTCAAAACTTGCTACACATTCAGTTGTCCGCTCGAACTTGTTTCCATCTCTTTGTAAGGTAGTTATTGTATGCCATAGCTTAGAGAATTTTTTGATAAATCGCTTATAGTAGCCTGCCAATCCCATGAATGACCTTACCTCTATCACATTCTTTGGTGATGAACACTCCATTATGGCCTTGATATTTTATGGGTCAATTGTTATCCCATACTTGGAGACTATGTGACCCAAGTAATTAATCTGAGATTGCAAGAAATTTCATTTGCTTAGCTTTGCATAAATCTTATGTTCTCTTAGTAATTGTAGGAATACTACCATATTTTCTTCATGTTCTTCCTTGGTCCTTGAATTTACCATTAAGTTATCGACAAAGACAACTACAAATTTATCTAGATAGGGCACAATACGTTCTTCATTAGGCATGTAAAAGTGGCAGGGGAATTTGTAATCCTAAAGGGGACTACTAAAAACTCGTAATGCCCATACCTTGTTCAAAAAGTTCCCTTATGGATATCTTCCTCCTTGATGTGCACTTGATGATATCCTGATCTTAGATCAATTTTGGAGAAGACCACCACTCCTCTCAAATGATCGAATAAATCATCAATCTGCAACAATGGGTATTTTTTTTATGGTCACCTTATTCAATTTCTTGTAATCAATGCATAATATGAGTATTTCATCCTTTTTATTTGCAAATAATATTGGTGCTCCCCACGAAGACACACTTGGTCTTATGCAACCCTTATCAAGCATCTCCCTCAATTGTAATTTCAATTCTACCAAATTAGGAGCACTCATACCATATGGTGCATTGGATGTTGGTGTTGCTCATGGAATTGGTTCGATAAAGAAGTATACCACCCTATGAGGAAGAAAAATAGGGACGTCTAGAGGGAATAAATCCTGGTATTATTTTAAAACAAGATATCTATTTGGGACCTCACTATCCTCTTGTCTTTTAATGCTGCTAGCTTCCACATTACTAGAAATGTGCACAACAAATAGAAGACATCCTTTTCTTCGGTTGCACTTAGCTTGCATAACTATGATCATTCTTACTGAAGTGGTTTTTCTCTTGCCTTGTAATATTTTTCTTACTCTGACCTCATCTATGCATTCAATAACTTTCTCATATCAATCTACTTTTGCTCGATGGGCATACAACCAATCCACGCCCAACAACATGTTATATGCACCGAAGGGAAGAAGATTAAGGTTTTATGTTGTTGGCATGTCATTGATTTCAAATGCACATGATTTTACCCATTGACTTACTCTTCTTTTTGTCCATATAGCTAGGTGAACCAACCACGCATTTGCATGCATTTCTTTAGACTAGTACTGATCCACAAGTTCAGGACTGATATAGCTATAATTATAACATGGATCAATTAAAATAGAAACAATTTTATTACAAAACTTACCTTCCATATTAATGATGGAACCCTGATGGTTGGTCTGTCCATTGTCCAGGACTACATATATCCTAGGTGTTGTAGTGTTTTCTTCTCAAAGATGCACGAAAAGAACCCACTTAAGATTGTGTATGAAAAAAAAACTCAACAATATAAATGGCAGCTAAACATTGTAGATCTACAACAACTGATAGAAACAAAACCTGCCAAAATTCTGATCTATGCCACAATCATAGTTAAACAGAAAAAAATTAGTAATAACTCCAATTATCCAATGGAAACCGGATATACAAAGAATAGTTTTATTATAACACCTGTGAAGGGAACACATAAATGCTATCAATCCCCCTATATGGGATGGGTTCTTGGCTATCCTCAAACGTCTTCAGCTTGTGTAGAGTCTTTCTCTTCTATAATGTGTAAACCCAACAAAAATATGGTGTGCAACAATGAAAATAATCAGAGTTAAAACAGTGAGTGCAACAATGAAAATAATCAAAAGTGAATAATGAATGGAAAACCCTTCTATCTATAGCAAAATATTGAGTTATTCTCAAATAATGAGCAATAATAAAATATTATTAACCCCATTCTTTGAATAACCACTTGGAATATTTTATTATATTTGGTTAGAATGGAAAAAGTATTTAAACTTTTATTTAGATCTAATAAATAAATAAATAAATGATTTATTTATCATCTCAAGGAACTGGTTAAGGAATAATAAATAAATAATGATTTATTTGATTATTCCTAAGGATTTAGTCAAATTTGACAAAGAATAATAATTGAACAATGGTTTAATTAAGTATTCCTAAAATAAAATCAAATAATAGTGATTTATTTAATTATTCTTCATGGGTGTAATTATAAAGTACTTAATAAAGGTGGTTTATTAAGTAATTTCTCACAGTGAAGCAATTTTACTATGGTAAAATTGGCTTTACATGGTGTACTTCGGTCCATCTAGTAAATTAGGCTAGATGATCAATTTTTTGGTGATAACACTAGGTATACTATGTGCTACATCCCCCACAATATGAGATTCTTGTGCACTTTATATCTATGTTGTCATATCCTTTTGGTGAGGGAAATCTATCTTATGATTATTCCCTCCACATTTCCAACACTTAATCATATCTTGTCATCAAATCCATTATGTCCTCGTACAACTTTATTTATATGGACTTTTTCAGTTGGTTTGAATTTTGGTTGAGGTCGACCTATACTAGTTGAGGCCACACCTTCCCTTTGACCTATAGTTTGCATTTTCCTTCATTTCTTATGCCATATCTCTTTGTTCTTTCTGCTACCCTCTAACATCTAGCCACTTTTGAATTCTGGCCTACATCTCGACTGCTCATAGTAATGCTTCAATTTTCTGATGGCATGCTCTAATGTTTGAGGTTCATCAAATTCAATGTGATCCTTGAAAGACAAGGTTATCCCACTGGTATACCTCTGGATTTTTTCTTTCTCATCCTTTAGGTAGGGTACATATCACAGTAGCTCCAGAAACTTGGTGACATATTCATCATCTAACATTTGTCCCATCCTGAGCTCATAGAATTCCTTTCCCTTATTGTCAAAGTATCTCTCTAGCTGGCACTTTTTCCAAAATAGTTATTTTAACTCACACCATGTTATATATTCTTCTTGTATGTTTCTCACATTTTTCACATCTTCCCACCATATATCATCTTTTCCTTTTAGGTTGAACTTGGCCACCCTCACCTTCGTGTTCTCATAATAATTTCGAATTCTAAAGAACTTCCTCATCCCTAGCAACCAAGCTTCTTTATTTTTGGATTTATTCGTTTCACCATCAAAAGTAGGGGATTTAACCTTCTTAAATTCCTCTGGCATGTGATCTGCATCCTTCATGTTTTCATGACGTTGATGTCTCCTAGGGGAAGAATAAAAGTGTTATCTATGATGTTGGCATTATGATTTTGGTATGACTCTATGATACAGATGTTGTACTTGATGGCAACACCCTCAAGTGGCAATGCTCTGATGAGGCTCTCAAAATATTGGAAATTAAGAAGTATGCAGGAGAATAGTTCAAAAGGTGTGTACCCGCAAGTACGTCGTCAAGGGACTGCGGCCGCACACACAGGTCACCCGTTCAGAAGGTGCGTAACCCCAGTTCACTTACTTCAAGGCAGAGAAGCGCGCTCATGTGGGGTTTTCTTATATTTGGCCCGTGGTATTTAGCCCGTCGTTCTTGATTCTATGGTTTTGGCCCGCGGTATTGCTTTATATTATTATTATTGAGCCCCATGTTTTTGGGCCCCTTTTATTGGTTATCTATGGTATTGATCCATAATTTTAGGAAGAGCTTGCCTATATAAAGCAAAGGAGATCACTTGGCTAAGTATCTTTTGCAAATTGAATATCTTAAGATAAAAAATATTGGGTTATTGTTTCAAAAGCTTGATCTATATAAAAGTGAAGTTAAAGGCGAATCTATGAAGGGTGATCTCTTGAGCGCATGATCAGATCTGAGCATCTGACTATCGGTGGCATACTGGGAGACTGCCATTTCATCCCAAATCAGAGGTACGCAGGTGATTAACGGCGCAAGTGCGTGGGTACGTAGAGAAGAAGAAGGAGAAGTGCGTGGGTACGCAGAGCAGAAGAAGGCGTAGTGCGTGGGTACACAGTGCGACAGAGGTTTAGGTGCTTAGGCACAGGGAAAGTGGAAAGTACGCGGCGCTCCAGAAGCCGCAGGTGTGTAGGTACGCGGTGCGATAGAATTTGTGGGTGCGTGGCTATAGTAGCAGTACGCGGCGCGATAGTATCTGTGGGTGCTTGCCTATAGTAACAGTACACAGTGTGATTGAAGAAACAGTGCTTGGGTACGCGGTGAAGCAGAAGGGTCTCTGCGGGTATACGCAGGGGAGCAGAAGGTGAAGTGTGTACGCACGCAGACCAGAGAAAGAAAAACTGCGTATATGTCTTAAGACCTTTTGTTGGCTGAATGTTTTCTGTTGATAAGGTGTTCTGGGTTTAGTTTATTGTTACTGTTGATCTGGTTACTGCAGTTGAATGGGTGATTTACTTGTGCTTGATGATCTCTTGATGTTTATGGATCCAATTTGAAAATTTATGAAAAGTGGTCCTTGAAAGAAAAGAAATAGGGGGTTGTAGCTCCCTTCCAGGAGAGACTGGAAAACGAGAGAGAGTTGTAGATCTCTGCAGGTTGCAGCCTGCGTACTGGTAAAGGACTGCACCAGTACAAAATCATTGTAAAAGAAGTTTCTAATTGAAAGAAGATAGAGACATATTGCAGCAGGTGGTTTTCACCCACATTGGGTTTCCACCTTACATATGGTGTTCTTTGGTGTGACTATTTGTTTTCTTTGTTTATGCTCATTATTTTATGGTACTGACATGCAAAAATAATTCGAAGTGTAAATAAGGAAGATTTATTAAAAGAACTCGATAATACTGATTCACCCCCCCCCTCTCAATATTATTTCCAGCAATTGGTATCAGAGTAGGTCCTTCTGAAGGATCTTGATCGCTTGAAGGAAGATACATCGTCATGAGCAACTATGAGAGGGAAGCATCGATCAGGCCACCGATTTTTGATGGGACAAACTTCGTATATTGGAAGGTAAGAGTTACTGCCTACCTTCAATCTTTGGGTACTGAAGTTTGGGACATCATAGAAACAGGGTATACTTTTCCATTAGCTACTCCTACAGATCCAGCAGAGAAAAAGAAATATGAAACAAATGCAAAGGCAGTCAATACTCTTCTAGGATGCCTATCTCAATCAGAATTTGTGAAAGTTATGTAGTATAAATCCGAAAAAGATATATGGGACAAGTTCGTCCTGAGCTATGAAGGAGATGATCAGGTAAAACGTGCAAAACTTCAAACCCTCAGGATTCAGTGTGAAAATCTCAAGATGTATAATGATGAAAGTGTGGCTAACTATTTTCTCCGTGTAGATGAGATTGTTAATTGTATGAAAAATTTGGGCGAAGAAATAAAAGAAGCTGTTGTGGTTGAGAAAGTTCTAAGATCTTTGTCACATAGGTTTGAATCTAAAGTTTCTGCTAGAGAAGAAAAGGAAAATCTCCAACATCTTAAAATGTCACAACTGCATGGAATTCTAACTGCTTATGAAATGAGGAAAGGAGGTCCATCTGACAGGAGAGAAGCTGCATTCAAGGCTTCAGGCAAAGGAGAGTACTATGAATCAGGAGAAGAAGAAGAATCAAATTTTGTCAAAAATCTTCAACGAGGTACTGGACGGTTCAGAGGTAGGCTGCCCTTCAAATGCTTTGCTTGTGGAAGAGTACGTCACTATGTTGCCAAATGTCCTCATAAGGATAAGATTGACAAGGGAAAGGAACCTATTAGATGGAACAAGAAACAGAATGCAAATAAGAAGAGCTACTACACTCATGAAGACAGTGACGGTCTATCAAATAGTGATGAAGATGAACAAGGTAATGACTATAAACTGTTCATGGCATTTGAAGATGATGATTACATGGATGCTATAGATGTGGATAGTTTTTATGAAGAAATTTCTAGACTCAAGACATGTATAGAAGAAAAGAATATGATCATTGATACTCTACAATGTCAAATTGATGAAAAGGAAAAATATCTTGAAAAGTTAGAAGGAGAAATTGTTGGTCTTAGAAAAGAGATTAAACAAAAGCTATTAATCTTATGTTTGTCAAAGGATCTGAAACTCTGGATGAGATTATCAATGTACAACGTTCTCCTCTAAACAAGACAGGTCTGGGCTATAATGGAGAAACTTCTCAAGCATCCACTTCAAAAAGTTATCTTGATGCAGCGAAAAGGAGTGAGCAAAAGCACAATGGAGACTATCAGGTAAAGTAGGGACAAATTACAAACAAAGGCTATCAGGGGCAATCTATTTTAAGAGTGAACAAAAGTTACAACCAGCCACAGCTAAGGTCTTCTCAATTTGGTTCAAGAATGAATAACAATAGAGATTACAATCAATTGGCCGGTAGATTTGATAACCGCAGAAGTTTCTTCAATGGACAATGTTTCTCTTGTCA
>APFE031676522.1:0-10985 GCA_000404065.3 Pinus taeda | reverse complement strand
TTGCCAAACTGAGTCCCACCAGTAAAAATGGTTCCATGAGTTGATTCCTCCAAATTTTCCACTATGAATGCATCAATATGGATGAAAAACAATATAATGATCCAATACATATCAAAGCACTACATTTTCATAAGCATTACATGTAGGCACACACATATATATACATAAAATTTATGGAAATGTATTACTTTACCAATAATATTTTTGACTAAAATATTTGTCCCTTTGCATAAGGCTAAAAGAATTAACCTTATGCATTGTAATTTTATTTTTGGTCAATGGTGGATTAAATCAAGTTCAATGCACTTACATATACCTCCTAGCGGCAGGGATGATAATTAATTTTAAATTTTGCATTATATAAGTTTAAATATGATAAAAAAAATAAGAAGTAATTTATTTTTAAGCAAAAAAAATAACTAAAAATTTAAGAAACAAAACTCACTTTAGAAATTTTATATTTCCAAAATATTATATGAAATTTAGATTTCCAAATTTATATAAAATTTAAATATGATTAGAAGTTGAAAGGACAAGACTAAAATTCCACTAAGTATCCCAGAAAATAAGAAAGAGACCATTGGGAATTCAATTCGGAAATCATAACCAAAATTCATGCAATCAAAATATTTAGGAGAGTTTACAAAGGCATTAGCAATTATGGTGTTGATATTTCCTATTGCATTCTCAGTTTGTATATATTAGCTGACCTGTCAAACATTTTAAGATTCAAATGCTAGTTTCTCACTATTCATAATCAAGCACAATGTACCTTCTTAAACTCTACTCTATGAGATGTTCAAAACAATACTTTGTAACCAACAATCAACAAAACCTTAATGGAAGAGACCATAATGGAAACACGCAGAATCATAATTTAGTTGTAACCAACAACAAGCAAAACTTTAATGGTGGAGACCATAATGGCAACGAGCATAATCATAATGGAGTTGTAACAAAAAACAAGCAAAACCTTAATGGCGAAGCCCATAATGGCAACGAGAAGAATCATAATGGAGACGAGGAGAAGGGACAAGGTCTGAAAGTTGCGCTTTATCATTCATTCATCATTGTGGGTATTGATCAATTGATCATCACCAAAATTTGGACTTTAAAGGCATGGGGCAACAGTAACTTAATTGGTTGAGAACTCGCTGTGAGGTGATGGTATGGATGTATGTCACCTATGATTACAAAATAAGAGCCAATGCAACTAAACCAATGAGAGTTGAAATAAATAAAATTAAAAAAATTAAAAAGATAAATTATTTTCATTCTATAAGGTTAACTTTATGTATTGCGATTTGATTTTTGGTCATTGGTGGATTGATTCATGGTACCAAATGCATAATACCTACCAGTGGAAGGGATAATAATTCATGGTTTTTTTTTTTTTAAATATGATGGTTTAGAAAAATGTTATACGTTGTGTATCAAATATCCGAGATGGTGAGTAAAGTAGGATGACCCCTTTATTTCTTTCGCTTCTTGCAAATATAGCATATAAATACAATGTAAATATTTCCACAGTGACTCATAAACCTATGATTCTTGTTATAAGATCATGAACGATGATGCTTTGCTTGATAGTCTTATAGACATCTAGTACAACATATAGACATGTATAATGCAATATATAACATCTGTTAGAAACATTGAGTATTCAGTTATAGTACTTTATTAATTTTATTAATTAAAATTTTGATATTGAATGCAAATTCAAAGTCCATTAGTTAAGACATTAATCATCTTGTTTAAATTAAAGATAAATGTTGTGAGCATCGATTCATGTTTATATAAATTTAATGATTTTAATTTTATTTTTAAATTTTAATAAAGGAAGAATATGTAATGATAAATTTGTGTTTTCATTATTTAAATTGCAACTTTGAATGTAAATATACTAAAATCTTCAATTAAATTTTTAATTATATAAATAGATTCAATTCCTTCAAAATCCCCATTGGCACTTGAATTTTGTAGATTACACCTTGAAATTATACCAAATGTTTGATAAAATTCTAGATAAAATAAAATGGAAAATATATATATGAAAAAGGGATAAAATGTAGAATAATAAAACTATTTGAAATATTTTAATCATAAAAAAAAAAAAAAATTAATTGCTTTGTGTAATATATACTTAGATTTTGTTTTTTAACCATGTACCATATATACATATGTGACATTAAAATACTTTATGTAAAATGGGCATTGAAATATTTTATTTGTGACCCACACTATTTTATTAAAATGTCAAATATGTACATACATATATGGTAAAAAGACTGTATATATATATAAAGTAATTAAAAAAAAAATCTTATGGTTAAAATATTTAGAGTAGTCTTATTATTCTAAGTTTTGATCGCTTTCCAAATATACATTTTCTATTCTATTTTGTTTAAAAGTTTATAAAACATCTAGATGTGGAAAGGGTGGGAGGAGTTATCTTTCGCCTTGATGAACAACTAGAGACTGAATTTGCTTAGGTCCTATTATACAACTATTTGTCGCACATCCTGTCTCATACTCTCAGCTATCAAACTTTGCCCAAAATGCCTTAGAGAAACAAAAATTGTCAATGAATTCACCATGAAAAACATTGATCAAAGCATCCCCGAAGAAAAGAAGAAGAAATGCCTTGGACATGAGTGGATATTATCACAGGAGATCAATGCCTCCCCATGTGATAATTCTAGCTATACCAAGTAATTCTAGACGAGTTTGTCAAAAAACCCTATTTGCAAGCCCAACGCTAATTTTAGCACGCGAAACTATGCTAGTACTCTTTGGTCTAACTAGTGACTAGAGCTGGCAGTGCAACTTTAGATAGGAAAATCCGCATTGATCCTCTTGAGGCAGTTTCTCCAAAAATGGAGTAGAAGCTTCTCTTACTAGAAGCCTCGAGAACGACAAGTTGGTTATTGTTGAATAAGGATATGGTCGAGTTGTCCCATTTTTAGTCCTTAATCCTACCTTTAGGGATCTTCCCCTTAAGATGTGGACCTTATTCCCCCTTTTGTGGATCCCTATGTCCCTCTCCTTCCCTATAAATTTATTCCCTTACACCCTCAAATGGTTAGTTAGAATATATTGGTCATGATATTGCCAAATTGTGCCTAATTGCTGCTAATTTGTGAAGGAGAAAGGAGATCTTGAGAAGTCTTGGCTTGGACTTGGAAACCCATCTTTAAGGAGGCCTCCAACATCAAGGTAGTAGTTGTATGCTTCCATCTTGTGTTTATTATTAATAAGATGCATGTTTACTTTTCGTAAGTGTGTAAATGACTACTTGCTTAGTATGATACTCCTTCATATGTCATATGTTTTACATTAGAATTGATCTGAATTTAAACATGAATGCAACAAATTACAAACATAACAATGCATATAGAGATGCAGCAAAAATAATATTTCATTTCATTCATGTAAATAGTGAAATATGCTTACAAACAGAAATGGAAATAAACTAGCTAGGGCGATGGTAGCTTATCTTTGAGAAGAGATGTGGTGGCTTCATGCCTATGAATTGTGTTAAAATGAGGCTTGAAGGCCTATTTATTGTTGAGAAACAAAAAAAAACCCTAAACACCCAAAAAACTAACCCTAGGAGATGAAACTCCAAGCTGTGGGCCCCGTTTGGCTAAATTGGTACATCAACTTCTCGAGGTCATAACTTTTGCATACGATCTCCATTTGACACATACAATAGCTCGTTAGAAAAATCTATACGAGGACTACCACTTTGGGAGGAGAAACATTATTATATGACCCATTTTCCTCCCGATTTTTCCAAAAAGTGTCGTTTAGGGCCTCAAAACAACTCCAGAAGTCCAGGACCCAAAAAACTACGAAATATAGTAAATTGTGCTACAACTAAGGAAACTGAAAAATTGAAAGAGGTAGTTGTGGGGATCCAAGTGGGATAGGTGGGTGGCCACCAACATCCACTTGGATCAAGAATGCATATGTTATGTTTTTTTTTTTGTTGTCTTTGTTTGATCTCTCTTACACGTATTCATTCGCAACAAAATAGTGAGGATCGAGCTTGGAAGTGAGGATATCGGGATCGAAATTGAAAATTGACCACATAGGAGTGAGGTAGGCCATCTTTCCTCTCTCACATCATTCGAATTTAAACTAGGATATTTTTTCATTTATTTGTTTCAGTTGTTACTAGATCCACTCATTGGAGTAGAGGGATCACTTCTATCGGTAGAAGGGATTGCCTAGACAAAAAATTGGTGACTCTACAAGGGATCCTATAGCCCAACCATCCCTCTATTTACATTTAGATTTATTGTTTAGTTTGGTGAACCATTGAATCATCCTTGATTTTGATTATGTTTCAATCTGCACTCGAATTATTCTGTGTTTTAGGGTATCTAGTCTAGGGTTTTGTTCAAACTTTGTTTGTTTCTCCTAAACTTTTCTCGCCCAACACCCTTTTTCTCAAACACAGTCGTGTTGACAACGCTGATTTTTCCCAGTACAATCGCATTGGAAACCTTGTCTTCCATTGTCTGCCTGCGCTGGGAACCTTGTCTTGCACTGTCTCTTAGTGCTCGTCTAGTTTCTCGTCCATCATGAATTTTCTTGTGTAAAGTAGTTTTACCAACATAGATTTTTCTATGCTAAGTAGCATTGATGAACTTGTCAACGCAGATTTCGCTATGTAAAGCAGTGTTGATCCTTAAAATTGGGAATTTTTAGGGTTTCTACTAAAAATCCTAGTATGTCCTAATCTCTGAGGTCATCCTCCTGCTCTGTGAGCATTGAATTTTATTTTATTTGTGTTAGTTCCTTTGTGGTGTGAAAAAGTACCTCCCATTGTTTGAAGTGGTGAAAGTAAATTTTGGTTAAGTATTTGATTCTTTGAGTCAATTAAAATATTTGTTTATTGCTTGTATGAGTGGGAAAATAACTATTTTTCGTTGATTCAACAATAGTAGTTATTTTTCATCAATAAAGAAATTGATTTTGCATTCATTTAGTTTTCATCTCATAACTTACTTTTCGTAAAATGCATTAGATGACATTGTATTGAAAAGTCATTTTTTGAGATTTATCATTGGACATAGATTACATTGTTTAGTGATTGAAAACTGAAAGTGCATTGAGTGCATTCTCATTCATCGAAAGGAAAATTGAAATCATTTTTCTTTTGGTGGTTGCATTTAGAAAATGAAAGTTAAAGATCTAGTTAGGAAAGCTTTGTTTTCTGCATTCTTCATTGTTGCATCATTGTTTGAATCTCTTCCCATACTAGATTAGCTTTCATTGAAACTGAAAATATCCTTTTCTCATGATAGTTGCATCATAGGTGTTCAAGTGACATCATTTTGAGCCTTAAAACCGAAACTTGATTGAAGATAAGCTTAAAATTTACCTCAATTAAATTAAGGAGCATTTGGAACTTAACGGAAAAATTTAGAGGTCTAGGCTATAGACGTGTTTCGGCGTCATTAAACGTAAGACCTGTTGTTATTTTCCAGCATTGTATCCCGAGGGTAAAATCTCGTTCCATCTACGGAAGTGTATAGGACTATTCTACAGTACTTTCGGGTATACCAGAGGTGCTCCACGCATAGTAAGTATATGGGAACGCTCTCATCGAACGGTTATGCATAAGACGACACTACCACAAACTGCACTCCTGCATACTGTCGTGAATATTTTGGGAGTCCCATATAGGTTTCTATCCATCCATAGGTAACTGAGTCTGCCACCTTGTATACCATGATACAATGAACACAACATTAGGGGAGATTGGTTTTCGTACATTAACTCCTTGGTTCGACAAAGTGTAGCAGTTCATGGTTTCTTGGCAAGCCTTTATGCCTAGTTAACCCTTTTTTATTTATTTGTTGTTAATTTCTAAAATTAATTGACCACCGAATAATATCCTTCTTGTGGAAATATTCCTTAGTAGATATTAGGTTGAGACTAATGGCAATAGTTCTTGCATCTACCAACCAAGGAAACCCCTCTCATGGGAATCCTAGTCCTTTTCCTTCTTTTGGAAATGTTGGTGCTCCCTATATGGAAACATATCCCTTCCTGAATTCACCATTGGTTTGTTGGTTTGGTTATTTTCGACCCCTATGGTTCCGAATATCCAAACTTCTCCTCAACTAGGCTCTCCTCCACCTCAACCATATCAAACTCCAGTTAATTTTAAAATTGACCCTTTGCCCTCCTCACATGTTTGTTCCTCTTCCTCTTATTCTTCATCGTCTAGTGAAAATGTGCAAGTTAGTAACGAGATGGATAAGAAGAAGAAAAATAAGCAAAGGGGAAACCAAGTAATTGATGCTACGGATGCATTTTATGTTGATAAACCTTCCAATTGACCTCATAAAGTGAAATTCCCTTACAAGCTTTAAAAGGTTGACTACCTTCTTCAATATTGTCCTAGCATTCCCAAGGCATTAGAAGTGTGGTCCAAAGGTTCACATCAACCTTTGTCATTACCCTCTATAGATAATGATGGTGATAAACCTTCACCTCGTGACAATAAAACCTATGGGAAAAAGGGAAAAGTCAAATTTACCTGTTGGTTATGTGAAGGGAATCATCATATTCACCTTTTTCCTTGTATGGATGAAGCCTTTAAAGTGTTGGATAACATTACCGCTTCTCAACCTCGTCTTCGGCCTAGTTATCAGAAGGTTTCCCTTGACCTTCCACTACTTGATCAAGTGATTCATCAGAACTCATCTCTAGCCAATCCCACTCTCTCTAAAAGTGAATCCCATGAGTCTATTTCTGACCAACCATTGGTCAAAAAATGGTTGACCCGGTTCCGCTTTCATTTGATCATGTCTATCATGTAAAGAGTGAAGTTTGTACCCCTAAAGTTCTTCCGGTTTCTTCAGATTCCAAAGAATTAGTGGGAAATCCTCTTGTTCCCATGGTACAAGGACCAATCCTCCCATTCTGACAATACATGGGGGTGATCCTCCCATTCCTGTAACACAATAGGGTAGTTATCCCATTCTGGTGCCACCCTCTCCAAGTACTTTAGTCACTTTCTTTAATTGTAGTCGACTATCACGATATCGTCTTCTTTCTTATGTGCCCTTTTAGATCACAGTACAAATTTATAATATGCCCGCACCTAGCACACTCATAGATGAATGTGAATATGTTAGTATTCTATCTTCAACTACTTGGCAAGCTTTAGGTTCTCCGCAGTTTGTGCCTGTGACCCAAAACATGTTAGATTTTAACAGAGGAACTAGTCAACTGTTAGGGATCCTTCCAAAGTTTCCTATTACTTTGGGAGGAAAATTCATCTATCTTGAAATGATGGTAGTACAAGGCCCTTTGGATTTTAATTTAATCCTTTGTTGTGACTATGTTTATGTCATGGGAGGTCTTATCTCTTCTCTTTTTCGTGTCATATGTTTCTCGCATGAAGGAAGAATTGTGGCCATCAATCAACTTTTGTTCGTTGGTCCTAATTTGACTCTCGATCAACCATCTCCCCCTAAATTTTCCTTGTGTGCAAGTGGTATCACCACCGCCATAGGTTAATTATGTGGCCACTTGTTCCATGCCTGTGTCTACTGATGATCTAGTTAATGATATATTGCATCATGTAGTGGGAGCATTAGAGCCTGATCTTTCCATTAGATCCCTTGACATGAATCCCTTCGAGAGCATTGTTCTCCCATCTCATTAGAACCTCTTGGAATCCATGGCCTCTTATGGACTGTGATCAAGGTTCTAGGAGCAATGTTCTTTTATCTTGTGTCAAGCTCCTTAAAAAACAATCAAGGTTCTCGGAGCAGAGTTCCTTGTCTTCTGTAAAGCTCCTTAAAAAATGAATCAAGGTTCTCGGAGCACAGTTACTTTTCTTGTGTCAAGCTCCTTAAAAAATGAAATAAGGCGTCGTGAGAATGGTTCTTTTCATGTGTTAAGCTTGTTTAAAAAACGAAACAACTCCCCTTCCAATTCGAGTCTTTGTTTAGATCTCGTAAATTCCGAGTTGAGTCTTTCACTTGATCTTGTATATGAACCTTTATTACATCCACCTATAGTAACCAGTAGTCTGAATGGATTGAAGCTTGGGAGGCATGTACCTCGAATTGATTCATTATCCTAGGGGCATACAAATCAATATCGAGCATAGTTTCTACATGTTTCAAGCTTGTGTAAAAATGAAACCAATTTCAAGGAGAGTTTCCTATGTTTCAAGCTTGTGCAAAATTGAAACCATTTTCATCTTACCTCTCATGATTTTCATTTATATCATCTTGTTTATGCCATATGAGCCTTGTTTTTTCTCATTCCATCGTCACCATCTCTTTGGCTAATCATACGCTTTCACTGAGTTATTTTACCCTTGCCCGAGGAACATTTGCGATGAGTACTCTTATTAGCGAGGCTCTTAACCTTTACATGTTTTGAGTAGTTCCATCATGATTGGAACAAGTTGCTATCCTTTTATACCACTCATTCCTCCAGGTGGAGTCCTCTTTTAGCTCTTTTTAGACTCCAAAAATATGAAAATATTGTCGAATAGTTGTCTTCTTGAACTTGTAAAAGTAAATGAAAAGACGTGTACTAAGTATACGTTCAACCCTTTTCTGGACTGAGATAGGCAAATGTACAAAAATAAGAGTACCTTAGTCACATGTGTGTAATATGTTCTCTTGAGTATTTTTTTCTACCTTTTCGGACTTAAGAGACTATCTACGAAAAGGGATATCTAAACAATGAACATGCAAGAACTATTGTCGTGATATTTAATACAAATTTGTCAACTCTCATAAGCCGCATGAGAGAGTTTGCCAAGGTTCATAATTATTACATCCCAACTATTATTGTAGGTATACTCTTTTAAAAAGACATCTAATATTTTAATTTATTTAAAAATCATATAAGTTAATATAATACATGATGTCTCTTAGCTTCTTCCTACCGTGCATTGGAAAGAAGAGAGCTTTATTGTCCAATGTTCATGTCTTATAACATTTGATGTACTATCTCCCCTTCCTTGAAATCTACTTGAACAAAGTTGGTTGATATCCTATGATTTGAAGCAACCGAGTGGTGTTAAGGTTAATGTACATACTCCTTAAAATATTAATTATGCTTCCAAGACATCGATTTTATGTTTCATTGAAACCGAATTCATAATTATTTCATTTTGAGAGGTGCATTGATGTTCACTTTCATTAACCATAGAGGTCACCGAGAAAAGAGAGATTTTATTGCATTGAACAAACTCTTCATGTCTTTCAATCTCCTAAACTTCCTTGTAATCTATCAATGGTACACCCATAATAGAGGTGATTGAAAATGGAAAATTTGAATTCAAACTAGTACTAGCCCATAGCAATAAATCCCTAGATCCAACACATGGGAAAGACCTCATACTCCAGAAACCAAACAACACTACGAGGGCACTAGAATTTCAAATATTTCTGGAACCAACTCTAAAAATATGAATGTATTCAAAGCCCGATCAAACTAGAGATTAATATCACTTGAGTTCAGAAATCAAAGCATTGAGTGATGAGAGTTGAATACAAGTAAAACGTACAAAATTAGGGAAGAGCACCACAAAAGAACTAAGGAGAAACTGCCACTAAAAAAGCGATGCAAAGAGACCACACTCTTAATTTTGAACTACAACATAATGGCAATACCTCATTAGCCCACCTTGCAACCGCTAAACCCCAATGGAGAATTCAATAAATATGATTGTGCTTAATTCAAGCATGTGAACGGGAGGGGGGGATTGTACTTTAAAACCCCATCTATGTGCTTCAGGGTTGATTTGGGTGATGTTAAAACATATGGTAATTAAAGGTGATGGTACATGGTTTCATTTCATAACCTTGGGGACTTAATGGACTCAATAATGAAATTGTACCCCATTTTTCCACAACGTCCCTTAATTAAGAGATGTGGCTTTATTAGCTATTGCATAAACCGTAACTTCGATATTTTAGTTGTTGTGTTAGCTATTATGGTTTATTACAATGGCTTGCATGGGGTTGACATCTAGTATGGATGTACAAAAAGTTTTCCCTTGTGTAATACTCAAATAATTCCATATATCATGTTTGCCTTGAAAAAACAAGTATCATTACTAAACACCTTGGAAATGTAAATAGAAATGGAGAAACACCTTGCCAACATTAACAAGAATGATGATTGGATATTGAGAAAAATTTGGCACCCTCTCATAATGCATATTAAAAACAAGGGCAACATTATTATTAAATAATACAATGTGCCTAATTAGCTGACCCGGATTTTAGTTTTGCATTGAGCATTGGTTCTTACCATTTATGATAGCTCGTTAACTCACTCTTAAGCCTAAATAACTTTTCTTGTAATAATGCGTTGAGCTACTAAAAATGAAATGTTGAGAACGTTAAACATTAACACATGGTCTCCAAATTGCTCAAAAATAAAAACCATGTTCTTAACCCTTTATGGAACATAGGGGATGTTGATTATAAGAAAGCCTAATGATACACAAGTTTTCCAAAGGAAAAGTATATTGAATATAAAATTTCCTTCTTTATCACTGACCCTTACAATAGAAAACACTAGGGGTAAGTGCTCACTAATTTTGGTAAGTTAGATATTTCACGGTCATGGTCGTTAAGCTAAAAAAGAACTCAATGTTGAACGCTCAATTGTCAAAGAAATGGAGTAGTAAGGTTGCATACTAAAACATTAGATAGTAGTTACTCTCTCCTTTAAACTTTGGGCCATTATTATGGTGACACCAAATAATGATGAAACCTTTTTAGGCAAATTATCCATGATTATCGATGATTTGTCCAAGGCATAAATCCTAGGGTTTGGATAAGAATATAAACCCA
Organism: Pinus taeda; assembly: GCA_000404065.3. Taxonomy (NCBI): domain Eukaryota; kingdom Viridiplantae; phylum Streptophyta; class Pinopsida; order Pinales; family Pinaceae; genus Pinus; species Pinus taeda. The sequence continues at coordinate 132 of APFE031676522.1, read as the reverse complement.
AATAGTGATGATATTAAATACCATTTAAATATTCAACATCACTTAACTCAATGTTGATAACTTAGGACAATGACCTATAGTTAATACAATTATCATTTATTGCTTTTTAAGTATTATCATAAATTATGTGTA
>APFE031676515.1:42623-73731 GCA_000404065.3 Pinus taeda | reverse complement strand
CACAATGAACTAGAACCAGGGTCTTGCGCTCCATCCAAACCCAAACAAAGTACAAGTTCAAACATGTGAATATAGGAGTCGAGGTCGAACATGCTTGAACATCGCCTGATTACCAGCCAATGATGAAAGCTGTTAACAGATGTGAGAGGGGCCACCAATGATGACGATGGTCCTCAAGGTAATATAGGTACAATCCACGGTATGTGAATAAATGAGCCGGCGTCGAACACCCGCGGAGTCATCCGATTGGAGGCCAATGATGAAAACCTCGCGTCGAACACGAAGAACCTACAATTGAGGCATGCAGGCTCCAAGGTACCGGAAGGGAGTCTCTAGATCACTCCTGGAGAGTGAGCTGAAGTCGAAAGGAAGTGATCTTTATCGAAGGTGGGCCATAATGTTTCCCACATCATCGACACGAGACGGGAAGAGACAATTTGTTTTGTGTGAAATATCAGAGGGAGTTTATACTTGTAGAGGCCAACTTCTCTTGAACATATCGGCGGCACAATGATGGATTTGGCAGTATTTGGGGGTCAAATGATCAGAGGTCGTAATGAAAGGACAATGAGCAGATGAATGGAAAAATAGGATAACCCAAACCCATGGAGGCAAAAGTGAAGCGAGATGAGATGTCCCCACCATGACACGAATGCAAACAGTGCCATGTTCAAGAGCGACATACTGCCGATGACGACGATTACGGTTCCTTTATTTCCCCCACCATTTTTGGCGAGTACCCCGATTATTTTTGGATGACAAGCTTGACGGGGATAACATGTGCTTGGAGAGCGTCATTTCGACGGAGCCCGATGTCATTAAATTTTAACGAGCCTGACAAAGGAAGAGCTCGGCGTCTTTTCATGTTTAGAGAGTTTGAAAAGACAGCTGAAAAGAAAACTCCAGGGGGGTGCTTTTTCATAAAGTTGTGTCTCTCGAGCCCAAAAAAGTATAAAATGATGCTCGAAAGAACCGCCCGATCATTACGACCGAGGAGTACTTTTCGTAAATAGTGATTTCGATCTAAAAAAGTAAAAAAGCGATTGAAATCACATCGCTTCGTGACCGTTAACGAACCGTAAACGACAAGGGTCCGACGATCTTTTCATTTTTACACAGTTGGAAAAGATTTTAAAGACGACCGCCTCTCATTTACGTTTAGCGAGTCGAGAGGAATAACTCGGCAATCTTTTCATCTTTAAACGGTCAGAAAAGAGCTGAAAGAAGACCTCCATTTTAGTCTCTTTAACGAGTCAAAAAGGAAAAATACTCGGCGATCATCATATTTTACGAGTTGAAAAGCTTAGTGACTCGGGTTGGGTTATTTTTACACAAGCTTGAAATGGAGGACTTGCTGGATTCAGTTTCATGTTTACACAAGCTTGAAACAAAAAACTATGCTTGTTATAAGTTCGCATGCCCCCAGCATAATGACACAAAAGGAGGTACATGCCCCCCAAGCTTCATTGCATTCAATAAAGTGGATGGAATGAAGGTTCACTTTCAAGATCTTGGAAAGACTCGACTAGTATTTTACGAGGTCTTAATCAAAGACTCGGTTGGGAAAGGGAGTTGTTTCATTTTCTAATGAGGTTGACACAGTATAAGAACTATCCTCATAACCCTTGTTTCATTTTTTAACGAGCTTGACACAAGATCAGGAACTATGCTTGAATACAAGCCGTTTCATTATTTTAACGAGGTTGATACATTAGCAAAACTATCCTCGAGACTCCTTGTTTCATTTTTTAGGGAGCTTGACAAAAGATCAAGAACAATGCTCCGCCCGAACTTCAGCATAATGAATAGGAAGTCCGGGCTTCCAAGAGTGGCACTCTCGATGGGAGGTCGATGTCTCAGAAGTCAGGACCCAATGCCCCCAGGACACTATGCATGATGGTGGCATTGCTGGATATAGGCATGGGAGAGGTGGCCACGTAGTTGATCTGGGGTGAGACAGATGCAACTAGTGGATGAGAACCAAGAGGGAAGGGCGATGGTGCCGGAGGGGCTTGTGGACGAATGAATGATAATTGGTCCATTGTCACCATTCTTCCATCGTGTGGAAAGCAAACCCACACGGAAAAGTGAAGAAACAAGGGCTCCCATGGCATACACATAGTCACGACCAAGGAGAATACTGAAGTCTAAAGATCCTTGGGTAACTGAGATGTCTATATAGACAGTCTTGCCTCCCAAAGTGATAGGGAACTTTGGAAGGATCTGTAATGGTTGACTCGTTCCTCCGTCGAAAGCGGTGAGATTCGGTGCAACAGGTACAAGCGATGGGGAACCCAAAGCTCGCCAAGTAGTAGCGAGCATGAGACTAACTGATGCTCCCTCATCTAACACAGTGCCAGGCAGCGCCATATGGGAAGCATAGGCAGTAACCCAGAAAGGCACATGGGATGGAAGGGGAGGGGTAGTCAAACAGATCCAATCGAAGGACACGACCGAACTACTTGGTGGGGGAACCATACGGTTGCCCCCCTGCTCGGGAGGGACCGAATCGCAATTCTTCAGAGAGGCTGGGATGGGAAAACCATCATCAAGCTCAGGAGAATCCGAGGAGACGAGAAGAACATGGGAATGTTGCTCTTCCGAAACAGAGTGGAAAACACTCTGTCCGAACAATGGCTGGTCTGGAACAGGCTGGGCACAGCCAGGTTCGGGAAGAGGGGCCTGGACAAGAGGAGAATGTGAACCAATCTCGTTGTCGGGAGGCGAAGGATCTGCAGCTACAGACAAACATTGATATCCAACGGGGAGTTGGGGCGAGGGAGTTGGGAGACTTTCCAAAACAAGGGAGGCCTTATCCATGAGTGGACAAAGGTGAAGGGGATGCTTGCCTTCACAAAGTCTGCAGGGGATTCGAATCTTCCCATTTCCCTTGCCATTCCCAACTGATGAGGGAACATCGCCGTGAGCTTCAGTGGACGATGAGGGGCGGGCCGGATCATGAGAACATACTTCTAAGATCCTGGGAATGCTAGGACAATCACGAAGAAGATGGTCGCCCTTGCATAACCGGCAAGGAAACTTAATCTTCCGTGAAGGAGCGAAAGGAGGCCCGACTTTAGGTGCACTTACGGGAACAGTTATACTTGTAACCTCTCCCTTAGGAGACTTCTTCTTCTTATTCTTCTTCTTCTTCTTCTTAGCCACCTGGTTATTCGAATCGAGACTTTCACCAGGCGAAGTACAAGAAGGAGATGTAGAAGTAGGTGTCGAAGGAGAGAGGTCCACCTTAGGTTCAACATGATGTTAGGTGGAGGGACTAATGGAGTATCAGCCGACACGGTAGGGACCAAAGAGGTTGAAAACAACCAAACAGGCAACCCGACAGTTAACCCTGGAAGGGATAACGTCGCCATATAAGGAGCACCAACATTCCAAAGAGGAGGGGAATGACTAGGGTTCCCGTCAGGAGGGGAACCTAGGTTGGTGAACCCTGGAAAAGCTGCCATATCAAAAAGAAAACCTACTCAGGCAATCAATCAGAAGATCTAACCAGGTAATGTTATCGTGGCCAAATTAATTTTAAAACACAGGAACTGAACTTGACCTTTTCATGTTTCGAGAGTCGAGAAAAGGACGAAAAGATGACTCTATCTACTTCGAATGTTTAATGAGCACGAAGTGACAAGACGCTCACTTACACCTTTTATTTTAGAGAGTCTGAAAAGGATCAAAAGTGACTGCTCTGGAGATTCTAAGAAAAAAGGTTTACCAAGCAACCCGTAAAACTGCTATATACACCTTGGCAATCATATGAGAACCAAGGACTTTACATACTGCAGTCAATCTTCCTGAATGCTGTGTTCGGCGCGTTACGGTTCACAAGGAGGTAGACTCGGCTTCCTATGGATAAAGGATGCAAGCCTGATGGAGTCTCCCCATATATACACGATGGTACGTGGGAGCCCAATCCGTACTAGTACTTATCGTTTCACCGTGGAGGAATCACCCAACCACTCAACGGCAAGTTACCAGGTTTAAAGACGCCGGAACACGTCTCTAGCCTAGACCTCTAGATATTTGCGTTAAGTTCCAATGCATTTTTAGATAAATTTGGTTTATTTTACAGTTGATCTTGAATTAGGTTTTGGTTTCAGGTCCTACCGTATGATCTCTCAAAAACACTTAAATGCAACTACATGCCAAAGAACATCATTTTGTTCGATGAATTCTAACTATGAGAAGGTTAGGAATCTTTCAACCAAACAAAACGAATTCAAGCAATCACACAACCTAATGCAACTAACAGCAAGGAAATGACACTTTTCTTTTGAAAGCACAAAACAACGAAATGTCCTTTTCCTTTCAACTATTAAATGCAAAAGACACTAGTTTGCTTTTCTTTTCAATGACATAAAAGTGCTTTTAAAATGAATTAGAGAGATAGCAACACTAAGTGAAAAAGTAAAATCACTCAATGCAAACACAAGACAATTCCCAAGGCACTTAAAAACCAGTTTCCCAAATCAAAGGAAAAACAAAGGCCTATGAGCTATGTGATCTAAGCTCAACAAGACAAAAAGGAATTCAAAGGAGGAAGGAAATCGCTTGGAACGCAACCAAAACACTTTCAACAATCACCGAGCAAATGCAAGGGAGCAATTAGAGAGTCGACTGAACCAATAGAAGACCAAAAACACCTAAGGGAGGCTCGACACACAAAGCCACTAGATGCCCTAGGGCTAGAAACGTGAAATCGATAGAAGAAGGCAAACACCCAAAGGGTAAAGGTAATCTATGCAATTGTAATTTATGCCCAATTCACTTGAAAAGTGTGCAAACGTAATCTATGCACAAATGAGAATTCTAATTATGCACGTGTGATCTATGCAAGAGAATTCTCAAACACAAGATGATTCTAATGTAATCTAAGAACCAGTCAAGTGCAAATCAAGAAAATTGGGTGAGATTTCCAAAGATCAAAAAATAAAAACACTCAAAGGCGATTAACACTCATACCTTAAGAGTGAGACAAACCTTAAAGTAATGATCAAAGGAAATCAAATTAAGAATTTTTCAAAAGAGAGACTCAAAACCAGTCAAACAAGACTCCCACATACCCCAATAGTTGAAAAAGTTAAGGCAAAATGCAAACCAAGCAATGAGAGCGAAAAGGAAGGCTTTGCAAAAACCGAAAACAAGCAACAAACGAACCCTCGCAGAACAAGGCTTCGCAAGCAAGCGTGTCACAGCTCAGACAAAATAAAACAAGTCATAAACCAAGCAGAAAAAGCAGGGGACATCCAAACCAAGAGGTTTAGGAAGTCAATTTGGACCAAAAAGAATTTTACAGGATCAGCGCGGGTGACCCCTCAGCAACAAAGCGATGACAAAGAAGCGCTTGTAGCAACTTTGCGCTGTTAGCGCGGAAGGACACGGATAAAGGGCGCTGACCCGAAAACAGGGTCAGTGTGTTTGTTAAATGTATAAACGCGATGACAGGGAGAACAAAGAAGCAACTGTGCAATGTCAGCGCAGCTGTTCTGAAATAAAACGTGCTGAGGCTAAAAAACAGTCAAAATCGAATCAAAAATCCCCAAGCCAAGGCAACAGGCTTTTAAGACAATTAAAGCAGTTCCCAGAATGAACCAGGAAACTGATCAACAGCAAACCAATCCCAAAACTTTTACAAGAAAGCAATAATCAAATCAAAAAAACAAGGATGAACTACAAAGAGACAAGCAAGCTCCCCAGTGGAGTCGCCAAATTGTTGGAGAGGTAAATCCCCTCTACGGAAAGAGGCGATCCCTACTAGCCCAAAAGGGGTCTAGCAACAATCAAACAATGCTACTCTGCAGGTTCCTAGTTGTAATTAACAAGTGGGTAAAGGAAACCTACTTGGATTCCAACGCTATGTTTGACAAAGAGATGATCCTCTTGCTCCTTCGCCCCAACCGATCACAGTCCTCCACTATCCTTGCGGACGGACACCTGCACAAGCAAAGAGAGAACAAACACAAGCGTAAAATCTACTAACAACAACTATATATCAGTCAGGAAAGATATAATTCACATTGATCATTCATAGGACAAATGGAAATGGAACCATAACAGTAGTCATCTATCTTTATTAATCAGAAAATAGAGTAAGGTACAACCAAAGTCCTGATGCTGAGTCCTTCTCTAGAGGGTCCAGCCAGCATGTCTTCCAAGCATTCACCTTTGAAGTAGATCTCCCAAGTCAAAGAGGTCTCTCTCTCACATACAAGGCAACAAACTTATAGCCTTCCTCAAGCTCTAAAGCAATCCTCACACAACACACCAAATGCCTACAAAGAGCAGCACTAATGCACTAAGAATTCCTCTATCAAAGTCTATATGTTCCAAACTTGCTGCTCATGGCCATGGTGGAGGTTTATAAAGGAGAAGGAGTCTCCATGAATAGGTAAAGGATGAGCTTTCGCCCAAGAAAAGTGGATGATCATTCGAACAGACATGCCAGAGAAAGGATGGCGACCTTTACAATGCTAACAGCCAAGTCTGGAGTCATCTGGAAGGCTGGCTGTTAGAACAAACTCGCCTAAACAGGATTAGCGCGGGTGAAAAACTGGGCTAGCGCGCTGATATCGCAACTCAAACACAAGAGAAGTCCGGTCAGCGCTCAGTGACACAACCAGAGAGCGCGTTGTCTGTGAAATTCGACCAATGCGGAAAACACGTGTGCTTCCGCGCTGGCAGCGCACCAGTTAAACTATCACCCGCCAGTCAGCGCGTTTATTTTAGGAACAGTCGCGATGATCCAATTAACTTAGGCAAAGAGGGTTTTTAGCCATTTCAGAGAGCATAAGTATGGTGAATGTGATTTTATGACACAGTAGGGAGACTGACAGGGTGACAGTGACATTTTATTGTGTAACAATGCTCATTATTTTATGGTACTGACATGCAAAACTAATTCAAAGAACAAATAAGGAAGATTTATTAAAAGAATTAGATAATATTGATTCACCCCCCCTCTCAGTATTATTTCCAACAACGAGGATCTTCATCCGAAGAAGAGGGCTTCAGATGATGACATGGCATTTGCAGCATGAATGAAGGGTAAGCAAAAGAAGGACTTGAGTAAAGTCGAGTGTTTCAACTGTGGCAAGGTGGGATCATTTTTTGTCTAGATGTCTTATGAAAAAGAAGGGAGATGACGAGAAGAAGAAAGGGAAGTAAGTCATTGGTGTTGCCACTTTTGCTGAGATAGATGCTCTCACCAGGAGATTGGAGGAGGATGACTTTGCTATGATATATCATTTCTTGTAGGGTACTATCGATGAGGATGGATGGTACGTGGACAATCGTGCTTCGAAACATATGACAAGGTCACAAGAGGTTTTCAAGACTCTAGCTGAATGGGACTCAAAGTTGCACAGGGTGTTGGGCGACAAGAGTCAGAAGGAGATCCAAGGATCGGGAATTGTGCCATGTAGGATGGATACAGGATGGGTGATGCGAGTCTAGGATGTATTGTTTGTACTAGGACTCACATATAGAGGTTCTAGCTCCACATGTATTGTGCTTAGAGTTAGATAGCATGGTCTATGCAGGCTGACGGGCAAGCCTATGGATCATGGGAAGAAGAAGCACATGGAGTAGGTGCAGGTGCAGGCTTCAGAGGTACAGGTACAAGTTCCAGAGAAGAAGGTCTAGGTTCCAGAGGCTCAGAGGGAGTTGAGTTCTAGCAGAAGCTTACAGATTCGGAGGGAGACTTTGCAGCCCAAGAAGAGCGTGTGGTTAGTGGGGACCAAGGGTGCTTCCACATCTACCAAGAAGGAATCATGGAGGGATTGGAAAATAATACAAGAGAAGAAATAGAAGTAGGATGCATCCAATGAGAGTGATACTTTTGAAAGAGGTGTAATTCATGCTACAATGATTGCTGCAGTGATGAGCGCTAAGAGTTGGGTGAGTGTTGCGAGTAGTGGTGATGATGATGAGTTACTTCCTAGTCTTGGAAGTACCTCCCTTGCTAAGAGGGAGTGTTGATTTTCGAGTAGCTTGGGAGGTACTCCAAGCCCTGGGGTTTAGGGTTTGGATGGGGGAGCACCACAAGGGTCACTTATGGGCTTGGATTTCCCATAAGTGATAAGAGTCAATGATATTCTCTGTAACGAGATTGTTGGGAAGGCATCCAAAGATTTTATTCAAAAATTACTACTGCTTAATAATAAAAACCCTTAGAGTTGTTGCAGATGGGTAGGATCCTTAAGGAGTCCACCTCTCAGATCAATACCTTATTACGAGAGCCCAAATCAGTAGTAACAGGATGGACCAGTGTCAGTTGGTGGAGAGGAGTGTCAGAGTGACAACTGCAATGGCTAGGAGCGTCAGAGACTGAGAAGTGTAGAGCAAAGTTAGCAGCAGTGCAATTAGCACAGAGCAGAGTCAACAACAACATAGAGGCTTCATAGGGTCAGTGCAAAGACAAGCAGTAGTCAGACTCTAGTAACGAGATGCATCATACTGAACACAGTTAGTTCAGTATTTGGGATGCTTTTACATTGTTGATGCAGTAGTAGCAGCAGTTGGAGAAGGATGCAGTGTTGGAAGTGGCAGGGCCAATAGTAGCAAGGATGTAGAATTTCAGAGGGAGTTGCAGTATGGATGCAGTGTTGGTAGTGGCAAGGTCAACAATAATATAGATGTAGCATTTGCACAGTAGTTGGTGGATAGAATGTTAGACATCAGCAATGCAGAAGGAGATGTTACGGAACAGGGTGATGCTCCAACAAGGTGCATTGCTAGAGCACATTTCTCGCTAAGAGGGAGTGTTGATTTCTGGTAGCTTCGAATGTGCTCTAAGTCTCAAAATTTGCAGGGAGGGGCTTGTTTATGGGTGGATTGTACTCAAACAAGGTTATCGTAAGCTTGTGGAGCCATTCTAAAGAATGATGCAGTAATTAGAAGGAGAGTTGAGGTCTGTATGAGGGCTAGAATAGCCCAGAATGCAACATACTAGCACAAACTCTCAAGAAAGGACTACCACAGGTGTAGAGAGCAAGTCTGGGTAGAAAACAAAGGCTGGAAGTGACTATGGTCTTAGAAGTGACTGTGGTCTTTCCCTTGTTGAAGAAAGGGATAACTAGGTTCGGTTTTCATAATGACTTATAATTATGATTTCATGAAAAGAAGAACAAATGTATTTATTGTATTCCTTGCATCATGGGTTTCATGAGCAAGAAGTGTTTTTCATAGGTCAAAGACTTCTTCTTCATGTATTTAGGTTTTTTTGTCTTGTTATGAATATAATTAAGAAGTCATGAAGTCATGTTACACATGTCAAAGTTACATTCCAAGACATTGGCACTATCTCTCTTGTAGTTGGCTAAAATAAGGAAAATATTCTCCTTAAGGTAATAGTGGCCTATCTCCAGGATCTCATGCCGGCCTAAATGGCAAGCATAAGTCATTATATATATAGAGTAATCTCACCTCATAATCGTCAAGCAATTCAGACATATCTGATCTGAAACAATACGAATCTCATATCGAAGAAGATAAGGGTATTACAGTGAATAAGGAAGGTGACTACAGGTGTGTAAATGTCTTAAGGGTTCTCGGACTAAGTCTATCATCTAAGCAAAGGATCAAAGTTTGTTCTAAGATAGTGGTAGTTATATTTAAGGGCTATATCAAGCGTTGAATGGTGATAAAAGAAGACTGAAGACAGAGAGGCTATCTTGGACCAAAAGAAGAGATTAGTCAAGGTCGAGGACTGTGTCTAGGGTTGCAAAAGAAAAGAAAAAAGGAGACCGAGACTCTCATAGTGACATTGTAATAATAGTGCGAAGAAGGAATGAAGTGATATAGTGAGAAGGAGGAAGACTGTGAAGAGATTTTATTTTCAGTTAAGGCTCCCTTTGAGAGCCTTTAGGGATATTGTAATCTAGTCATAAAAGTCTAAAAGAGTCATTGTCATGTAATGAAGGCATATTACACATTGTAAAGAGTCATACTTGTCTTTGTAAGTAACCCTCCAAGACCTTATCACTAGCCCTCACTCAAGTCAGCTTACAATGTAAGGATGATTCGAGAAAGATAGTTTTATCTTACCCTAGAGATCATATCGACCTAATGGGCATGGACAAACAAGTATATATAGCAGTGCTCAACCTCAGTTGGAGGCAATCAATTAAGTGAAGCAAGTCTCTCATATAAGTGCGCAATCCTACTAGAAGAAGCCTCTACATCAGCGAAGCAAGAAGGAAGGATAGTGAAGATCGTTCTGAACTGTTTTGGGCTAGTTTACTCACTCACGTGCAAAGGTAGTAGATCTGAAGTTGTCAAGAGGAGGTAAAAGGATTGCAGTCACATTGAGGTGATCCTGTTTGGGTAGAAGAATTTGCTAGAAGAAGCCGAGTAGAAGTGTAATGAGTCTCTCTCTTAAGAAGACTATTCAAGGAGTTAAAATTATCTAGGGTTTATGTTGTAGCATTACAAACCTACATTAAGAGGCTGAGAATCTGAAGGAAACCGAGAAGAGGAAGAGGAAGACCAACTTTGAAGAGGAGGCTAGTGACTTGGCCTTGGGAGGACTTTAGTGTCAAGGGTATTTTTCATGGTCTTGGTATTAGTCAATTGAAGGTTCCATAAGAAGAATTCCGTTTGGGTTTTCCTCTCAAAGAATGAGAGGTTTTTGGCCTTGGCTGACTAGCCTATATACTGTGTCTTTTGTCTCTTTATTGTTCATGATTTGGTAATTGTCTTGATGAAAATAACATGATAATAACTCAAGAAAAAATATTTCAAGAATTAAAACAACTATCACAAGAAATTATCATAAGTAGAGAAATCACATAATTAGTGATGCCCTAGATTTCTCAACATGATAGAGGCATGGGTGAAAATTTTCAAACAAAATTATGTTCCCAAGACAGCGGAATCTAATCCCGCAATGGTTGATATGTGTCTATCACTTACATTCCTTGATACAGACTTACCAAAACAACATGCTTATCCCATGGAACCAATATTTCATGAGGGACAGAGCATGACATCATTATGTACTCTCAGGTGGTACCAAAGGATAATTTTCAAAGTTAATGGGCAATAATTATTATAGTCCTATGCAATCTTGGATGGACAGATCCTATGGTAGCTTATGTCAACACTTACATGCATTTGAAATTTGAAGCTACCGCTAATTTGTAGGTACCAAAAATTCTTGTTCATCACATCAGTGATAGAAAACTCAGCCTATGAATGATGGACTTTTCATGTTTCATTATTTTGCATGATAACTTAACATAAGGGAAGAAAACATTGTATTGATGAAGTTTTAAAGTGGTTGCATTGGATCAATGATTTCAGGTAGCACCCTCATTTTTCACATGCTACAGTAGGGTAGGAAAGGAATAAACTCCTTTGAGTAGTAGTGTAGCATGAATAAGCTCCCTTGATCGCTAAATTTGATTTCATGTTGTCAAAAATAGATGACTTGTCTTTTACTTTGTAAAATACAAAATTGTGTGGTGATTTTACTAGAAGTGGAGGCCATTCTCATATATACATGAAAAAATTATAAGACTCTCATGCACTCCCAAGAAGAGAACATCTTTGAGTTGGAGCATGTGTTACCCCTTATTTTGGCATAGGGTTAATACTAGTGAATTATCAAGAATTAACCAATTTGATGCTGGGAGGTTGGATATAGAAATTTCAACTATGTTTCCCGAAGGTTGGATATATAAATGTTAGTTATGTTGAAGGATAAACTTGTTAAGGTCTTCTCCATGATGAAGAATATGCTCACAATGGTCTTTGTGAGGAGTCACTAAAATTGTTCAATCAGCTACAACAAAATGGGATGGCAATGGATAATTTCACCTTTTCCACTGCTTTTGCAGCATGCGCTAGTTTAGGATGCAGTTCCATATAATCATCATTAAATTTAGGTTAGACTAAAATATCTTTGTGGAGAATGCTCTTGTTAACCTGTATGCCAAATGTGGCAGCATAGAAGAGGTGTGCTTAGTGTTATACAAGCAACTCATAAGTCTCAAAAAAAAATTATTGATCGAGGCCCTTAGGGCAAGCATGTTGTTTTGGGTGAATATGACAAATATTTGACTGAGATGGCTAGGCAAGAACCTCATTGTGGGGTCATTTTATGTCTATGGAGCATCAAAGAGTGCTCCATGGAAGGAACATCATCCTGGAATTCTCTATAGTGTGAGTACAAGCAACTTAAGAGAATTTCAAGAATGGATTCCTAAGAACTCTCATGTAGTGATTCTATCTCAAGCGTGATTCTACATTGGGAGAAAAAACCCTGGTGAATTCACTATTAACATAGTTTTTCATAGCTTTAATTGAATCTTGGTTAAACTCTTACACTCTTGCCTGATTGCTCTACCTTCTAGGTTGAGTCTAACAACTTTTCTTTTATCTTTTGAGATCCCATTATCATTTGATATATGATGCCATATTTCAATCTATACATTCCATTCAAGTTGACATCATCAATCACAAAAACAACATCAACTATAGACAATTTAATCCTTTATCTAATTTTCCCATGCCTGAAAGGTCAAGCCAAGCAATGCACAAATTTTAGGGCACAAAACATTTTATTGCTTGTTTTCCACTTATTTCATACTAAAATAAAGTTTACATATGAAAAGAAAGATGTGTTTACAACATCCTAGATTAATGACACCAAAAGAAAAAATACACTCCATTGGTAACCATAAAATTTTAATAGGGTAGCAAGGAATTACAATTATGAAAAAAGGAAAGGAAAGAAGGACTGAAAATAAAGAAACAGTTAATAGTGAGCCAATGCAAATGCTATGAAGCCTAATTGATCAACTTGGGACATCCAAGGTAAGTAAACAATAAAAATAAAATGCAATTAGCTATCTCTTGAGTTGGTTTAGTAGCCTCTGTAAGCTTCTCCTCTAGCATAGAGCCTTAATCTTACTCATCTGATTCCATGGCCATTTCCTCGGGATCCAATTTCTTTGCTTTGGGACTCTTAGGAACATGGGTCCAGGCAAATCTGACGCTCTTTTTGGGTCTCTGGAAATTTTAGGGATGACTGGATCATCACAATCCATCTGTGCTAGAGCATCTGGCTGGTGACAACATATGATCTTAAGACATTTGATTTCCTTGTCGTAATCAATGTATTATTGCTCTTTTATCTTCTTCTTCGCTAATCTTTGAATTGGAAAGGCACCTGTCATCTTCTTTGGCGAAGCCATTATCACCCATGCCTTCAGCTTCATCTTCCTCCATGGAATCCTGAACATATAGCATGTTGAATGCCTATCTGTGCTTGTCTAGAAGTATTTTGAAGTATTTTGAAGTGGCAAAGAGAGATGGAAGGCTTAGGGCGAGACCATCACCTAGGAATGTGGGAACCTTCTGAAAATTCCCTCTTCCCTCTGTAGAACGAAATCACCATGATTGGAGGAACTGAAAATCCAATCCCTTGAATTCAACCAGATGCATAAGATCATATCTACGATAGCATGGCTGCGTCTTTCCTTCGCCCTTCCCTGGACACACACCTTGCAACGTGATGGAAATAAATGAGGGAAATGGACATTTTTTATATTTGAAAGACAAATATCGCGGGAAATATTGAACTCAAATGAAATACATATGGGTTTTTAAAGGGGAATTAAATGAAATGTGTAAGTCTCTGGTTAATAGGGAAGTATTTCCAATTATAAATAATTATTAATCGTATGAAAATTGTTGGGTTTCTATGTAATTAAACATTATTGGAGGGGATTTTGCTTGTGATATTAAAGGTGAATTATGGTGAAATTAAAATAATTTTTGTGTGGTTAAAAAGTGCAGTTAATTGGTAACATGATGAATGATTATTTTCAACTAAATGTTTGGTTTAGTAAGGATAAATAATTTATGGATATTTTTTATGATATTCACTATAGGGAGTCAACACGGAAAAGGTGATAGTTTGGCTCCTGTGTGCTTTAGAAAATTGATATCTCTTTGTCCATAAATATTAGGGGTTGAAAAATAACATAGGCTCTAGAGTTAAGTTTGTTCCAATTTAGTTATATCTTGAACCAAAAATTGTTGTTGACCTCATGGATATGATTGGCATTTGGTGGCTTGTAGGGTAGTCTTGTTATGAAATAAATGGATGTACTAGGTTAGGTAGGAGGAAACATTTCGGTGAAACTTGGCCAAAGGGGACATCTATCTTTGCAAAGTTTTTTAAGAGCAAATACACCTAGTTGATTATGATTGTAAGGACATCACTAATTTAGAATCTAGGCTAGTGTGCAGAGACTGACCAAAGAGTGATTAGTGAAACCCACAAAAGTATTATAGGTGATTCTAGAGAAGTAGGTGTTTTTGTGCTCTCATATATGTTCCCCTAAGCTTTCCAACCATCTTTTCGGCTCAAGGTGTTACCAGACTTCATCGGGTTTATTTGTTCCCTTTGGAGTTGTTCACAGCTGGCAAATGGAAAAGCGCCCATGATTTGGGCCTGCAGGGTTCTTTTGTTGTGGAGTGGGATAGTTTCACCAAATCCCTCATTGTCAATGGTATTCCACTATATAAGGAGGATGATTCTTTTGAATGGGCCTACAACTCCTCATACAAGCATGCCACAACTTTCCATGCCTATTGTGCTATATCAGAAAGCTACCCTTTGCAAAGGGTTAGTTGGCAACATTCAAAATTATGGTGTTGGCCTATTTCCCCTAAACTAAAATGTTTTATGTGGATTTCCTTAGAGAACCATATTCAAACTTGGGACTTCCTATTGCGAAAAAGTTTTCATGGCCCAAATGTATGTGTTCTTTGCACGAAAGATTAATAAATTGTCAATCTTTTATTTTTTAATTGTGCCTTTTCCAAGTCCCTTTGAAATCACGTTTTAGAAGAGTCAAATATTCATAGTAAAAAAATACTTGTTTAATTTTATTTTAGAAAATGTTGTGGAGAAGTACCCAAAACACAAATATTTTGGGTATGATGATGGGTGAGGTCAAATCTCAAAAAGGCCTCATGATTGAGACCCATGTTCAACTCTGGTATAGTTATAGTTGAGACCCATGTTCGAATCCCAAACCTATACAAACATGTTTGATAACGTGTTTACTATAATTAACTCAAAAGAAACAGTTGGCCCACCTTAGGAAGAACATATTATGTTTTTTTCCAAACATGTAAGTTGATATATTACATTTTAATGAATATGTTTTCCTATTATACTTTATAACTTCACAATGTTTTATAACTTACTAAAAGATTCACCAAGACTTTACAAAGTTTATTATTCTATGTAAGGCATACTAGAGTGCCAGAGAAGCATGCAGCCAAGATGTGCAAGGTGCCACGGTACGCCAACGCGTGCTAGGAAGTCTTAGGGGGTGTAGGGAAAACACAAGGGACCACTAGGTAAAATTAATGCATGGAAATTAATGAATAGAGTTTGTGACAGGAAATGTCTGTGAGTTCCAAGTGTGATAAGGAGGGAGCGGCAAGGTATGCTAGGTAGTGATAATGCATGCTAGAGGCTAGGGCAACATGCCAAGATGTGCCAAGAATTAGCGTGTGCCAATGCATGCTAGGGAGTGTTAGGGAGTGCTAGGGAAACACAAGGGAGCACTAGTTTCAAATGTATGGAAATGAATGAATAAGAGTGTGTTATAGGGAGTATCAGTGATTTCTATGTGTGCTAATGGGGAGTGACAAGGTATGCTAGGTAGTGCCAAGGAATGCTAGAGTGTCAGGGATACATTCCCAGATGTGCCAGGTGCTAGGGTGTGTCAATGTGTTCCAGGGAGTGTTAGGAAGTGCCATGGAAACACAAGGGAGAACTAGTTCAAAATGCATGGAAATGAACGAATAAGAGTGTGTGATAGGGAGCGTCAGTGAGTTTCAAGTGTGTTAAGGAGGTATTGGTGAGGTTATATTCTAGATAGTTCCAAGGCATGCTAAAGTACCAGGGCATGTTAGGGAGTGGTAGTGTGTGTGAGGGAGTGCCAATGCATGCCAAGGAATGCAAGGGGTGCTAACATGTGCCACATAGTGCTAAGGTATTGTTAGATGTACCAAGTTTTATGGCATGTCAACATGTAGACTATGTTACTTAGTTGTTTTATGACCACTGTTGGATGTGAGCCTTAACTCGGCAACTTGTAACTTGTTAAGTGGGATAAGTTCAAATTTGACATGAGTAGCCTAATATGAGTTATAGGCAATTCTTAGGTGAATAAGGCATAGTCTAGTTGTATTAATTGTAACATGGTCAAGTTGTTGTAGTCGAGGTAGGACTTGGTTGGGTTCCCACGTCTAAACAAAAGTAAGGTTAGTTGTGAGGGTATGATAGCTAAGGAGTGTCAGGGCATGCCAAGGAATGAAAAGGAATGCTAACACATGTTGGAGATTTCCAATGCATGTTGAGGAGTGTTAGGGAGTGCTAGGGGAACACAAAGTATAACTAGGTCAAAATGCTTGGAAATGAATGAATAAGAGTGTGTGCAAACGTCTATCAGTGAATTTTAGGCATCCCAAGGATGAAGTGTTTTAGGAGAAGCTCATAATATAACTTGCAAGAGGCAAGCTTATGGTTGTGATAAGGCATGGGAAAAGTAGTTTTATAGAAATGAATACTTTGGGTTGGGCACAACATTATTTTTCAATGACTTCGTTGAGTTCCCAAGTCGAAAAAAAATTCTATCTATGAGGGCATGACAACTAGGGAGTGCCAAGGTGTTCCATGGAATGCTTGGAAGTACTAACACATGATAGACAATTCCAAGGCATGTTAGGCGTGCCAAGACATGCCAAGGGATAAGGCATGCCAAGATGTGCCAAGTGTCAAGGTGTGGTGCCAATGCATTTTAGGTTGTGTTAGAGCCAAGTGCTAGGGAAACACAACGGAGCACTAGTTTCAAATGCACAAAAATGAATGAATAAGAGTGTGATGGGGAGTGTCAACTAGTTCTAGGTGTGTTAGGTGTCAAGGAGTGATAGGATGTGCTAGGGAGTGCCAAAGCATGCCAAGTAATGTAAGTAATGCTAACATGTGTCACATATTTCCAAGTGATTGTTAGATGTTCCAGGTGTTATGGAATGTTAAGATGTAAACTATGTTGTTTAGTTGTTTTATGACCTCGGTTGGATGTGAGCCTTGTCTTCGTAACTTGTTCAGTTGTATGATTTGAGATTCGACATGAGTATCCTAATATGAGTTATAGGAAGTTCTTAGGTGAACAAGGAATAGTCTAGTTGTAGTAATTGTAACTTGGTCAAGTTGTTGTAGACGATGTAGGGTTTCGTTGGGTTCCCAAGTTGCAAAAAAAAGTAAGGCTAGTTGTGATGGCATGATAACTAAGTAGTTTCAGGGCGTGCTAAGGAATGAAAAGGTGTGCTAACAAATTATAGACAATGTCAATGCATGTCAAGGAGTGTTGGGGAGTGTTAGGCCGCCACAAGGGATAACTAGGTCAAAATTCATGGAAATGAACAAATAAGATTGTGTGTCATGGAGTGTTAGTAAATTCCAAGTGTTCCAAGGATGAAGTATGTTGGGAGAATTTTAGAATAGGACTTGTAGGAGGAAAGCCTAAAATTGCGATAAGGGGATAGAAAAAATCAATTCCAGACAAAGGGAGACTTTGAGTGTGGCGCCAACACATGCTAGGGAGTGTTAGGGCCAAGTTCCAGGAAACACAAGGGAGAAATAGTTTCAAATGCATGGAAATGAATGAATAAGAGTGTGACAAAGAGTGTTAGCTAGTGAGTACCAAGTGTGTTAAGTGCCAGGGAGTGTTAGGGAGTGCCAAATCATGCCAAGAAATGTATGGGATGCTAACACATGCTACATAGTGTCAAGGTATTATTAGGCGTGCCAGATGTTATAGCATGTCAAGATGTAAAATTTCTTGCTTAGTTGTTTAATTTTACGACCACAGTTGGATGTGAGCCTTGTCTTCGTAACTTGTTAAGTTGGATAAGTTGAAATTATACATGAGTAGCCTAAGATGAGTTATAGGAAGTTCTTAGGTGATCAAGGCATAGTTTAGTTATAGTAATTGTAACTTGGTAAAGTGGTTGTTATAGTTGGGGTAAGATTTTGTTGGGTTCCCATGTTGCAAAAAATGTAAGGGTAGTTGTGAGGGCATGATAGCTAAGGAGTGCTAGGGCATGCTAAGGAATGAAAAAGTGTGCTAACACATGCCAGATATATTTATGTTCTGATGGTTTGATTTAATTTTATGGTGTTATTTTTATTGTTCACTTTCCATAGCACTATTTTTCCTAGTTTGAAACATTATAGTCAGCTAGTTCTAGGTGTGCTATGGAGGGAGTGACAAGGTATGTTATGCATTGCTGCCAAGGCATGCTAGAGTACTAGGGAAGCATACCAAGATGTGCCAAGCACCAAGGTGTGTGCTTAGTCAATTTAATTTTCTTAAATTGCAAGCATAAATTATCAACCAGAGCAGGTAAACTAATGAAGTACAAGTGCATTGTATGTGCTAGAAGTTGTTTATGTCATTAAGGTGATTATGTTATTGTTATCTAAATTAATGTCAAACTATAGAATCAGTATTGAGATGATGTTACTATCTATACTAGGATGTTATTTTTAAGATTTTTTAATTGATTACTCTAAATGATATCTCTAGAGTTAGCTCTAATTGAGTTGAGCTTTTTAGAATGGTTGAATAATGATCTTAACTCTTTTCAATGAATATATTAAGTTAATCTAATTTTAAAATTATTAATTGTTTTTGGATTTTTATGTTGCAACTAACAAAGCTAATTATGAAAGCATGAAATGATATAAAGGAGATCTTATTTTATCAACATAAAAGGTGAAATGTGCTTGAGTTCAAATGTTGAGAAATATTGTCACTCTTATCTATTGTAACTTCATTCAATGCAAAAGTAAAGCAGAAACAAGATTACTAAGCCATCAAATAACTAAACTATGAATGAAACGAAATGACTGAGTTATACTAGGTATAAAGAAAACATGATAATTGAGTTATGCTAGATGTAAAGCAAACAAGATTACTGAGTTATGCTAGGTATAAAGCAAACGAGATTACTGATACAGAGTTCAATCAAGTGAACCTAGTTGCAAACTCCATTGAACTGCATCCTAAAAATATAAAAACAAAGCATCCATAAATTAAATAAAAGAAAATCTAATTGTAGTGAATCAAAGACCTGATCTGCATGCAGGGGCCCTCTACGAGGCAGTTAGTAGCTTTAATCAACAACACATAAAATTTATGAACCAAGATATTTGCATTAAATAAAAGAAAATCTAATTGTAGTGAATCAAAGACCTGATCTGCATGCAGGGGCCCTCTACGAGGCAATTAGTAGCTTTAATCAACAACACATAAAATTTATGAACCAAGATCTTTGCATTAATCGGAAAAGAGTTTCTACAGGTGCTTCAAAATTACATATGGTGGAGCACCCTTAACATAGATTTGCCATTTTTCTTATTGAGTTTTTAATTAACAACATGAGAAATTCAAGCCTACAGGTCTTTGCGACAATCCTTATCAAAACCAATTCTTATTGCTTATTCGTCGATTTTCTATTGAAAAATAAAATCGATAATATCTCTTCAAACTCGGACTTTATTCCAGCACGTTATCTTTGTGGTTGACTATCATGGTTGACAGTGTTGTGCTGCGAACATCTTGATGGATTAGCTTGAGTAAATAGGAAGAAATCCATGAGAGGATCATTCCCTATCTACCCATATACTCCTTTGCTCAGTTGGCGCACTCAAACCCTGTCAACAATGGAAGTAGTTGGGGATCTGTTGATTAGTTGCAGAATCAGGTTAATTTTGTAGCTGCATGTAAACTTTAATAAAACAATAAGATGAATTGACAAAATATGAAAAAGAGGACATATGAAGTCTTTTCTTAACAAAACCTTATATTTATTGCATTTATTTGGATGATAGCGATAGGAAAAAGGAAGTAACATGGACAAAAATGGTGTTAATATAAAGTAGTTCTTAGACTCTACAGTGTGCCAATGCATGCTAAGGAGTGTTAGGGAGTGCCAGAGAAACATAAGGGAGCACTAGGCCAAAATGCATGGAAATTTACGAATAAGAGTGTGTGACAGGGAGTGTCAGTGAGTTCCAAGTGTGCTAAGGAGAGAGTGACATGGTATGCTAGGTTGCGCTAAATCATGCTAGATTGTTAGGGCGACATGTAACCAAGATGCGCCAGGTGCCAAGGTGTGTCAACATGTGCTAGGACGTGTTAGGGAGTGTCAGGGAAACACAAGGGAGCACTAGGTCAAATTAGTACATGAAAATGAACAAATAAGTGTTTGTGACAGGAAGTGTTAGTGAGATACACGTGTGCTGAGGGAGTAACAAGGTATGGTAGGTAGTGATAAGGCATGTTAGAGGCCAAGGCAACATGCCAAGATGTGCCAATTGCTAGGGTGTGCCAATGCATTCCAGCGAGTGTTATGGAGTGCCAAGGAAACAAAAGGGATCACTAGTTTCAAATACATGGAAATAAATGAATAAGAGTGTGTGGTAGGGAGTGTTAGTGAGTTCTAGGTGTGGTAAGGAGGGAGCGACAAGATATGTTAGGTAGTTCTAAGGAATGCTAGAGTGCCAAGGAAACATACCAAGATGTGCCATGTGCCAGGGTGTGTCAATGCATGCCAACAAATGTTAGGGAGTGCCACAAAAACACAAGGGAGAACTAGTTCAAAATGCATGGAAATGAAGAGATAAAAGTGTGTGATAGGGAGTGTCAATGAGTTCCAAGTGTTCTAAGGAGGGAATGACAAGGTTATTTGCTAGGCAGTGCCAAGGCATGCTAGAGTGCTAGGGAGAGCAAAGCATGACAAGAAATGTAGGGGATGCTAACACATGCCACATAAGGCTAAGGGATTGTTAGACGTGCCATGTGCTATGGCATGTCAAGATGTAAACTATGTTTCTTAGTTGTTTTATGGCCATGGTTGGACGTGAGCCTTGAATTGGTAACTTGTTAAGTGGGATGAGTTGAGATTAGACATGAGTACCCTAAGATGTGTTATAGACAGCTCTTAGGTGAACAAGGCATAGTCTAGTTGTAGTAACTATAACTTGGTTAAGTTGTTGTAGTCAGGGCAGGATTTGGTTGGGTTCTGACCAAGTCTAAAAAAAAGTAAGGGTAGTTGTGAGGGCATGATAGCTAAGGAGTGTCAGGGCATGACAAGGAATGAAAAGGTGCACTAACACATGGCAGAGAGTGTCAATGGATGGTGAGGAGTGTTAGGAAGAGTCAAGGGAAAACAAGGGAGAACTAGGTCAAAATGCTTGGAAATGAACAAATAAGAGTGTGTGCCAAGGAGTGTCAGTGAATTCCAGGTGTCACGAGGATGAAGTGATTTAGGAGAAGTTCAAAATAGGACTTGCAGGAGGCAAGTCTATGGTTGTGATAAGGCATGGAAAAAGCAATTTCAGAGAAAGGGAGACTTTGGGTTGGGCACAATATTGTTTTGCTAATGAGTTGGTTGGGTTCCCAAGTCGCAAAAAAAGTAAGGTCATCTATGAGGGTGTTAGTGTCAGTCAGTGCAGTCTGTCACCAGTAATCAAATATGCTCTTACAAGGTGTTGTTAGGGTGTTAAGTCAATTTTTTGTCATTTTAGTGAATCTTCAAATAAAAATTTGGTCATTGGCTAGTGTGTCTAGGGCTATTTCCACTCTCTCAAGAATTTCATATGACGGTCACTTTCATCACTCAATTGAGTATACCATCATGAAAAAATCATTAATATCACTTCAGTCACATCATCATGGTCTCCGTTTAGCTCAGTGTCACCATTAGGTAATTAGGGTTAAGTTCACAAAATCAGTCATTTCATGTATAAATCTGGCAAATGAGGAGTAGCAGTAGGTAAATTTGTTCAATAACACTTGATTTCAAATGTAATTTGTGTTTTTAGATGTAATAATGTTCCTAAGGTTCTAAAGTTACAAGAATAGGTCCTAAGGCTACAAAACTAAAAAAGAAAGTGAATTGGTGAGGTGGTCCATCCTACCTCATTAATCACTTGGACACCAAAAGAAAAATATAAAAGCACATGGAGGAGCTCATTCACACTCATTTTCACTTGCATACTATCCTAACATCAACCTCCTCCCTCTCCTTTGCAAAAATTTGTGATTCCATAGCCCTCACTGGCAAAACTTGACTCTCGTTACGCATAAAGAGCCTTCGCTGCACACCTAGACAGCACGCTGTGCACAAGAAGGCTTCACTGTGCATGGGGTAGAGTTGTCAAAAATTGTTGTTTGATCACCAAAATTCATTTTTCAAAGCTCCTCTTCAGTCATTTCATCCTCCCTTATCTATAACAAGTAAGTTTAATCATTTTCATGCCCTCCTTTGCCTCATATGTCAAGAAAATGATCAAATACTTCTTCTTCTAGGGTTTACATGATTTTGATGGTTCTGATCCTCAAATGATGAGTTGTTGCCCTAAACTCTAGATTCATTGTCCCTAAACCTCTGTTTGTAGATAATACACCATTTCCATCCATCACAAATCCTTATCCCCTCATTTTCTATCACTTTCCTCTAAACCCTAATCTACCCTATCTCTTTCTAATATAGGCTTGTGTTTTGGCCTTTTCCACCCCCTCCCCTCACTCATTTCCCAAAATTACTTTTTCCCGTACTCACTAACATCATCCCCTACCCTCCTAAATTTCCTTACAAATATAGGCAATTCCTAAGTCCATCATACCACCCCATTCCCTCACTGTAGCAAATTTCATTGTTTTTGCTTGCCTTTCACCCAGGGTTTAAAGTATGGAGCCTGACTCATCACCATGAGAGAAGAGGAAGTAAAAAAAGGGGGAAAATATATTGAGGTTTGAGCCCTACAATTGCAATGAAACCACCTCCTCCCCTTTTTTTATGAAATGCCTTGAAGATGTCAATTGTTTAGGGTTTTGTCAAAGAGTGCAGGAAGTGATTGGTTACCATGAGCATCTCACAGGTGTTTTTTCCCTCGCCTTGAAGGAAGACAAGATCACCATTGCAGGGAATGATTTCATATTTTCAGTGAATGACATCTCTCAAGCTACAGGCATACCAAACCATGGTGAAAACTGATTCAAAGGCATGAACCTAGACCTATAAGAGTACAAACCCTACTTGAAATCACAATACAAAGGAGATCACTCACATGTTTTCCCATCAGATACTTGTTGGAGAGATATGCACCATTGGTGAAGGTTGTCATGAAGTTATTCACATGCGAGGGTAGATTTTCTAGGCTATATCAATACCACATAAAACTGCTCATGCACTTTATACCTACCAAGTCTCTAAATTTGTCCAGCTACTTGTATAGGAGCCTAACCAAAATGTTTGAAAGGGCACAATTGAAAGGAAAAGTACATTATCCCAGCCTATTTCACCATAGACTGATAAAGGTTATAGTACTCCATCAGTTGAAAGAGAAGAACATGACATGGGACACCTTCATTGAGGCAACCTTGAAAACACATATAACCACTTCACCAAGCCAGCACCAAACCATGATGTTAGTACAACCCATGGAGGTGGGGTAATCAAGCAAACATGATGAGGTTTCGAAGGAACCTAGGCCTGAGGTGACCTAGACACATCAGAGAGGCAAAATCCTTGTGTTTTCTCCTCAAAATGAAGAAGGGGCCAAGCCTACTACATCAGCAGAACAGGGATCACCATCACATCATGAGGCTTCTTTGCATGATGAGGAGTCCATTAAGAATGACCTAGTTGACTTGGAGGCACATGATGAGAATCAAAACCTGCAACAATTCATCAAAGAGAAGGATTCTCAGATCATGGAGCTCAAGGACAATTTTGTAAGGGCCAAATTCAACATTTCATTCCTTGAGCAAGAAAACAATCAACTTAAGGAAAAACAACTAGTCATGGAGAAAGAGCAATTCAAAGTCAAGAAACAAGAGATGAAAGACAAGGAAGTGGTGGACCATGAGGACACTGACAAGCATGAATGACATGTGTCAATGAAGAGACCAAGGAAAATGGGTCTTAGGAAGGCACTTCAGAGCGAAAGAGAACAAAAGCCACCAATGGAAGAATTGACCTTTGAAGAGAGGATTTCCATGGATATAAATGAGGACAGGGAGTTTTGGCTTGAAAAAGTTAATTTCCACCTTGATAATCTCCTTGACAAGGCCAATAGGGATAAAAAGTTGCAAAATAAAATGGCCATCCATTAATACATAAGGAATCAGGTTGCCAAGGTCAAAATCAAGCAGTTGAAGGAAAAACTCAAGGAAACAATAATCAGCCAAGAGGAGAAGGGTAAGTTATATTTCCTTGCTTATGAATACATGATTTCATAACATACTGATTTCATAACATACCTCATCAGGCATCTCTGACACATTTTGGGAGGATTTGGAGAAAATTTGTGTTTTAGTGCATACTTGCAATTTTTGGGCAATTTTATGTCTAGGAACGCAGAAAGCTCACGCTGCACTTCTTCCTCAGGGCTCCAAATTATGGAAGATTAGAATTTTTGGAAATATTATGAGCCCCTCTAAAAACCCATTTGCCCACTTTCCTAGTCTTGGGCTCAGTGTTTTAGAAATTTGCAAAAAAGAGGCCAAAAATCACCTTTATGCCCCTCTTTTTCCATTTCGTTGTGCACCTAGAGACACCTTGGGAGAATGGCCATATCTGAGCCAAAAATGGGTCATTGTGAGTGACAAAATACTCTAAAGACATCTAAACTCTACCATATTTCAAGAAAATTCTTTAGATAGGGATTTGGACTTCAAAAAGGCACTCATAAAGGGCCTCCAACAACTTGCTGCACACCTGGAAATTTATGAGATTTTTGTAAATTTTTCAGTGTGTAATTTTTTGTAATCCCTAGGTTGACTTTGGTAAAACTCAAAAGGGTGAAGTAGATGAATGTGAGGGGTAAAAGTAAATGTAAATAATGGGTGGTTAGTCTTTGTAAGCTATTTTAATGTAAATTTGACCTCATTTATGAGAGAGGTTGGAGTCAAAGTTAATTGTAGAAGTTGTTTTTATCTTCCCTAGACATTAGGGTTTGGTTAGAACACCTCAGGGAATAGTTCCTAGAGTCATGGATTCGACCCCTGAGAGTGGGGAGATTTTTTTTTTGTCTTTATGTATCAGTTTCTCAATGATAGAATGGGTTGGATTTCAGAGGAGAGAACTATTGTAGCTTGTACTTGGACATTTTCCGGAAATCAAAGGACATAGTTTGTAACTATTATCTAGGAATTCATGTGTTTTAAGTTTGTGATGTTATTTTTTCTCTGTTATAGATTTATATGAAATATATTCATATTCTCTTTCCATTCATCAATTATTTAATGGTTTTCCTTACATTTTATAAACAAAATTCTTTGCATAAAGCTCTATTTTGATGGAAAAATCATTATGTGTTACTTTCTTTCTTGCTTAATGAATTCATGTTTCATGCTTATTAAGACCTTTTGCTTCTTCTAAACACTACACTACACCAAAAAACCATAAGATCCATCACAAAATTAATGCTACCTTGCTCCTTTATATATTTGATGTTCTAACCCTTTGATCCTCTGACCTAGCTGTCTGGTTTTTCTCCCTTATCCAGCAACAAAACCCTAAATTTTCCAAAACCCTCCTGAGCCTACTTGTATAGCCTAAAATCCTTTACATTCCAGTCATCTCTTAGTTGTGATTTCATATAGAGAGCCGTCTCTAGTTTGGTAGGGCTAGATACCAAACTAAAATCTTGGTCTTTAGTTACCTCCGTCGATCTCCTCATCAGCCTGGGACATTGTGGAGGATAACAGAGGGCATGACAACTAGGGAGTGCCAAGGTGTTCTAATGAATGTAAGGTTCCCAAGTCATGTGTTATCACCAAAATAGGACCCTGATAGGCTGTTGATCAGACTATCTCAGTGTAACTATTTCAAACCAATATTTTAGCTAAGGCTTAGCCTCCTTAGCGTGAGAGGGATCTCTCAAAGGGTTAATGATATTGATTAAAGATATCGATAGATGACTAACTCTATGGTTTGTGATTTTATATGTTTATAGATTGGAAGATGGATACTTGCTACCATTGGGCTATGGAGTCAGTGATAGAGATAAGGATAACAAATAGCTCTTCTTATAAAACTGAGGCTTGTACTTCAATGAAAGAGTGACACATTCAAGAAAGTCTCAATAAGTTGAAGTTCATAGGAGTCAGAGCATGTGGGCATGAATTCTGAGTAATGATACATCAAGTTATTCAAAAGGAAGGAATTTAAAGTGATAGATCAGAGTTTAATACCTAAAGGAAGTCAGAGCATGAGTAACCATGAATTCTGAGTAATAAGTATTAAAACATTGAAGAAAAAAATCCAAAGATAGGACCCAAGAACTCAATTCACCATAGTTTAACACTTAAAGGAAGTCAGAGCATGTTCCTCCATGAATTCTGAGTAATAAGCATTAAGACTATGGAAGTAAATCATATCAAAGATAAAATGTGAAGCTGACTGAAGTACACTAAGAATCTCAGCTTCAGAAAAGTCCATTTGCTCCTGTATATATCAATCCCTGCATAGCATTTACAAAAGTAGTCTTTTTCTCTAACATTTTCCAACCCTTAATAAATTAGTTCTTCTCCCATATATAGAGTTCATGTAGATTCCTTCCTCCAGCATGAGGGGAATTCGAATTCCTCCTAATTTGACACATATTGACACTTAAAACTAACTATTTAATACAAAGGACAACTAACTAGGAGTCCTAGAGACCTAATACAACTAGGAGTGTAACTCCTTATTATGATTACAACAACCTTATCTAAAAATTTAAAGCATTCTTTGACACCTAAAACTCCATGAATTCGAATTTGATGGTGCTCATAACCTTCCAGCTAGCCCTTGATGACTCATCTTTTTGTTGTTCCTAAAACTAGGAGAGTGTCCCTTGCTTTGTTCTAGCTGAAAAATAGGTCTTGGGACAGAGCTCATAACTTCTCATAAACAATGTATTTGAAAACACTGAAGGAGGCTTTTGTGAAACAATCCATTCTGAACAAAAACCTCTCTTGGTTGTTTGAAACATCTTTCCTACCGCCCAGAATGAGTCTTTGAAAAACAGGTGTAAAAATATGCTTGTGAAAAACTGCACTTACAGCAGTTTCGTAGCACAAGTTTGATCATTCATTTCTCCCAAATCATAATGGATTTGAAGAAAGTGGAAAAGGTTTTTGTACTTTAGAATCTTAGAAATGAAAGCCTCTTTCACTTTTATGCTATGATTTTTTAACTGCTTGGTAATCCCCTTGGAAGTCGACTGCTCTTTTCATAACATAAAACTTTGGAGTTCATAAAAGTCTTTCCTTTCCTTGTTTTTCCTTTGCTTGATGTTTATACCTTATAAGTAATCCCTTTCAGTGGCCCATCCTCAAAGAGATATCCTTTTGTCTTACGAAAATTGTCCATCAAATCACAATATGCAGCTACAGCAGTTTCGTAGCGCGCTATGAAACTGCTGTGTAATTTCAAACCACAGCTTTAAGACCAAAATTTAACCTTTTTGAGCCTCTTTGTATTGAAATTTCCTTTTCAACTGCGCTGAAGCTATTCAAAACTGAAATGGAGACGCATCATTATTCAAAAATCTTGCAACAAGGTAAATCATCAAAATTTGGTACATGACCTTACTTGCTATGTGATTTTCCTTAGCTAAGGAAATTGTTTCTGCTGGCTTAGTTGTATCTTCAAATCCTCAATTTGCCTCTTCATAATTCTGATGTTGGGTCTGAGCCTATTATTAATCCATCTGATGTATCTTGCCTTGCTTAACTTAGGAACTGCCTCGCTTGAATTTGATGAATATTTCTGATCTCTGCTCACCATAGGCTTGTTTGCTCAAACTAAGAATGGTATCAAATGTCTATTCCATGAACACGACCAAGATCAACCTGAATATGTTCATGATCAATTGACTCTTTCCTTACCCTTTTTCTTTGAAATTTTGTCAGTGATAACATCGTGAACAAATGTAATTCTAGTTGTGAGATCATGACTTCCAAGGTGTGTTATGGAATTCTAGGGCATGCTAACATGTGCAAGATAGTGCGAAGACATGTCAAACAAGCTAAGATGTGCCAAGTGATAAGGCATGCCAAGATGTACAAGGGTGTGACAATGCATGCTAGGTATTGTCAAGGCAACAAAAGGGAGGAACAAGTTAAACTACAAGGAAATGAGCACATAATAGGGTTATTAAGTCATCAATTTACCTTTTCATGAGGGGCATGCTAGGCACATTAACACTAGGTTCCAAAATGTGCCAAGTGCCAAGTGCCAAGTGTCAATGCATTCTAAGTGCCAAATCTTCCTCTGTCTCTTCTCATCTAGTTTCCAATAATTGATCTCAAATAACTTTAATATTAAACCATTCCAAAGCATACCAAGTCATCTCAACGCATGCCAAACATGCTAAGACTTGCTAAGTGCCAATGTGTGTCAGGGAGTGTGATGCATGCTATGAAGTAGAAGAGCATATCGAAGAGTGCTAAGGTGTGCTAAAGAGTGCCAATGCATGTTGAGGAGTGTTAGGGAGTAATAGGGCAACACAAGGGAGCACTAGGTCAAAATTCATGGAAGTGAATGAATATGAGGGTGTGTCGGGGAGTGTCAATGAGTGCTAGTTGTCATGCCAAGGAGGGAGTGACAAGATATGCTAAGCACAGGTAAGGCATGGCATGGAATATCAAGGAAAGTCAATAAGTGCTAGAGTGTGCTAGGTAGTTCCGGGTGTGCTAACATGTGCCAAATAGTGCCAAGCCATGCGGCTAGGTGCTAAGACATGCTAGGATGTGCATGGTGCCAAAGTATGCCAATATGCATCAAGGAGTTACAAGGAAGAAAAAGGAATAACCAAGCTAAAATGCATGGAAATGAACACATAAGAGGGTTAATAATTTGGGACTTTATCTTTTTCAAAAGGGGCATGCTAGGCACATTAATAATATGTTCCAATACATGCCAAGTGCCAATGTCTGCCAAGAGCTAATGTTTGCCAATGCAATATTATTCCAAGGTGTTCCAGGGCATGCTAGGGACTATAGGGCATGCCAACACATGATAAGGAAGTGTTGTGCTATGATAGGGCATGCCAACATGTGCTTGGGCATCCTACTCATGGCAAGATGTTCTAGGTACAAAGATGTTCCAAGACATGCGAGGTGCCAAGGAATGTTATTGTATTGTTCCAAACCATGTTAAGGTGTGCCATGAGTGTTGAGGAGTGCTAGGTCTCTCTCATTAATATAATTAACAAAGCTTGATTATGTATTAAATAATATAGTTCCTACACACACTAGTGGAACTTTATTTAAAGGAATTTTGCTAGATAATAAACCTAATATAGATGAATCATGTGTTAACTCATAGGAAAACTATATTCTTATGACTTGAGGGAAATGATACAGACTAATTACTTCTTAACAAATTGACTGACTATTATAACCACTAAGACCTTGGACACATAATGAAAAAGACTCCACAACAATGGTCTTAAATCGTTATCTTTCGACAAAAAATATAGTAATAGCTACATAGCGTCATCAAAAACTCATTGGAATGATCAATGATGACGAAATTTTTTTGACCGTCATCAAAAGTAACCAAAAATAGCATTGGTGAGGTTCAATAAAAGATCTTCACTAGAAGTGTCACCAAAGAGAGAATTAGTGATTAGCCTTTAACGACCCTCACCAAAAGTGTCACCAAAGAGAGATATAGTGCTAGGCCTTTAACGACCCTCACCAAAAGTGTCATTGAAAATGGCTTTGGTGACAAACCTTAAAGGACCATCACTATATACATTTACAACAATGATTTTTTAAAGACCGTCACCATTGCAACATTGGTGATGGACCTTAAAGGTCTGTCACATGCATGAAGTGTCATCAAAAACTCGTTGGAATGATCAATGATGATGAACATTTATTGACCGTCACCAAAAGTAACCAAAAAGATCGTTGGTGATGGTCAATAAAAGATCGTCACTAGAAGTGTCACCAAAGAGAGAATTACTGATGGGCCTTTAACAACCCTCACCAAAAGTGTCACCAAAGAGAGAATTAGTGATGGGCCTTTCACGACCCTCACCAAAAGTGTCATTGAAAATGGCTTTGGTGACAAACCTTAAAGGACCATCACTATATACACTTACAACAACACTTTTTAAAGACCGTCACCATATGTGACATTGGTGATGAACCTTATGTAGAAATTCCCATCTATAAATCATCTGATAATGCAATATACTAAAGCAAAATACCTGATCTACTTCTACAACCAATTTAGCGGAAGCTTAATCGAACATGAGCAACATCAATTGAACACATATAACTGATGAGAAGAAATTAATCACACATAACACAAAAGAAATATTCAGGGGAAAGCACCAGCCTAAAATCCCATCTTTGTATTATCATACAAGTGGAAATATAACAAGTGTTACAAAAAAGAATCAGCTCAAAAGCTATCTTGATCTCTCTGCATACCTATGCTGCTCATAGACAGTCAAAGGCCTTCATCCAACCTCTGGTCTGCCCTCCAAGCCTCCTATTTCTTTGCACAATTTTGATTGTGGTCCAGTGCAACCACTTGCATGAATTGACCTCTTCACACACTCACTAACCTCTGATCCAACTATGCATTCATGAAGCAGATAAATCCTCATAATGGATGAGCTTCCTTTATAGGAAAAATATTCATCCAACTGATAGTACATTGTCCCTTCTCTGATCTCAACTGGGTCTCTATTTGAACTGACATGCATGAGTTATTCATGAGAGAATATTCAGTTATCTGAAGAACAACAGTTATATGCTAGCATGCATTAACTAACTGAACTTACTTAATTTAAACAAACTGTTTAAATCAAATATAACTGGACTTGACTCAGTTAACTGAGCCAACTAATTACTACTCAATATAGAACTTAGCCTTATCTCTTTAACTGATGCATAAATTGTTGAAAAGTGTGCAACAAGAAATGCTAAATTTAGAATGTGCTAAAAATAGACCTGCTAAAAATAGCATGTCTAAAAATAGCAGT
>APFE031676515.1:7216-40416 GCA_000404065.3 Pinus taeda | reverse complement strand
GCTTAATGTTTTGTAGAAGTAGAACAAGTATTATGCTTTAGGACATTGCATATATCGGTTTGTTCTACAAGTGAAATTTCTACATAAATTCCTCAATTAATAGAGAAACTATTGCATGTCCTCACATAGACTTCATGTTTTATTTTTCACAACTAATTAACTCATGGAGAATTAATTAATTTATTTTAAAAACAACTGTTAAGTTCAAATTCGAATTTTACTTCCTATTTCTAGTCTAGGGACTGGCTAAAATAGGAATCCATCATGAACTGCTAAAAATAGAATTCTAATTTTAACACTTCCATTTTTCATTCCCTGTTGCTCAATCCAGCACTGGTACCCAAACTGCTATTTTTAGCACTTCTATTTTTAGTATTTCTTGTTGTCATTTTCAACAGCTTAAAGGTCCGTCATAGGCATGACCCTCACCAACGACCTTTTTTATTGCAGTGTTGGGTTTGAAATCACTAAGGTCACAAGGTTTGGTCTCTTTATGCGAGGAGACAAAAAACATTGGAGCGCTAAGGGATCATATATATATATAATATATATATATAATTATATATATAATATATAAGTATGTATATTGGTCTCGGTGGCTATTATAAAAGGCTTGAGTTCGTGGTTGTATTAAAGGTAAGTCCCTCCTCTTTTTGGTTATATATATGATATCCTCTTCCACATTGATTTGGATTTATGTTGGAAGTTAGTATAAAGGAATGCTTGGCTACAATGGTTCTTTTGGGAGTTTTGACTCCAAATTTTAATATAGGTACTTAAGTTTGGTATTTTTATAAATGATTCCCTCCCGCTTGGTCTTTATTTAATTATGATATTATTTTAGACTTGGTCCCAAGTCTTGGTTGCAGTGGCTCTTTGGTGGATTAAAGGGTTTGATTGAAATTTGACCGGATACATATACATTGTTAAATTTAAGCCTTAGGCCTGCATCACCCCAACATGTGAGTGGGGCCTTGGGGGAAGATATTGGGGAAACCATAATATTAAGTTCCCCAATACGTCCGGGTTAGGGTTCACCCACCCCCATCTTATAAGTCTATTTGGTCACATCACTCCTAACATTCAGATCAGTACAATTAGGGCTCATTAAACCCTAATTCAGTTGTTACATGCCCTAGACAAGTCATCAAATTGAATGCTTCCATCCATGAAAGTTTCATAGCTTGAAACCTTATCAAAATGCCTCCTAAAGACACCAGCACAACCTTGGTCAGGAGTAACTGCGCTGCAAAGTAGGTAGGCCCATTCAAGCCTACACTACAGTGCACTTAGGCCCACTTTGACCTATGCTGGGCAAGAATGAGCAAAATTGGCATTGGATTCTAGGAATATTCCTTGATTCTAGAGCATTCTAGAAAGGTACCATCTCTTATCTCCTCCTATGTGCTCAAAATTGGATAGGCTAAGGATCCATTAACCTCCTATCCTCTCGCTCCTTGCTCCATGGAAACTAACTCCAAGTTTGGAAGGTCATTCAATACCCTCATTTATGACAAACCCGCCTCCATTTCCTATAAATTAAGCGCTCATCATAGTGATCAGGGGGCTAGAATTGAAGATTGTAGAGAAATACTGTTGGTTTGAGATTTGAGTTCAAGTCACGTAATGTTATGATGCTGGATTGGTGTGCTTTTGATGTGGCGAGGGTTGGATTGAAGCTGGATGAGTGGCACAGGATCAAACTATATTGGGTGAAACTCTTCCTTCTACATTAATAAAGTTATTTATTCTTTTTCTCATATTATTGTTCATATCTATGATGATTATGTGTTTCAATGTATTCGATTCCATTGGTTTATAGTAGATAGATCATGTATGCTTTGATCATTGTTGTTTCTGTTTTTGTTGACATAGGTACTTATTGAGCAGATTTAGTTCAAGTGGGAGTGACGAGAGCGATTCAAAGGGGATCAAGGAAGTGAAAGACTACAAGTAAGTTCCTTTATCGCATCTATCTACTATTGAAAAAGGTTAAACTACGTTCTTTCTGTTGTTCTAGGTGTAGCTACCCACCTAGGGAAAATGTGTTTATCTGTAAATGCAAATTCCATATAACACCCCACCCTCATGTTAATATGTCAAGGGTGGAGGGAGATATTAGGTAAACCATAATATTTTTTCCCCAATATCTCTCCAATCTCCACATGAAAGTAGGGGTGGGGGAAGATATTTACGAACACGTAATTTATTTTCCTCGCTATCTCCCCATACCCCCACATGATGGAGAAAACATATGGGTGGGTGGAGATATTGGAGAACCATATAGATTTCCCAATATATCCCACCAATATCACCATTATATAAATATGTGGGAGTTGGGGGTATATGTTGGAAAAAAAAAACATATTATAGTTTCCCAATATCTTTTCCCACTCTCATGCAAGGCTGGTGGGAGATGTTGGGGAAAACATAATATTTTTTTTTCTAGCATCTCCCCCCAGCGCCCACTTGTTTACATGAGGGAGTGGTGGTATATATCAACGAAAATGTATCATGATTTTCCCAATATCTCATCTCAGTCTATAGGGATGGGGGGAACATGATGATGGTTTCCCCAATATCTACCCCACCCTCATGTTAATATGTGGGGATGAAGGGAACATTTCCCTAGTATCTCTTTTCAATTGCTAGCCCCCAAAATTTAACATGAGGATGGGGTTGAAAAGAGATATTTAGGAATATATACATAAGGGCAGGAGTGGCAAATGTTTTCCCCAATATCTCCCCCCACTCTCATGTAGGGTTAAGGGGAGATGTTAGAGAAATCATAATATATTTTTTTTCCAATATCTCCACCCACCTACCACATATTGACATGAGGGTGGGGATGGTGGCACATATTAGGAAAAAAATATTATCCCCTTGCCACTCTCATGTAGGGGTAGGGGAGAGATATTGAGGAAACAATAATAGGATATTAACTTGAGGTTGGGGAGTGACGAGAGATGTTGTGGAAAACATATTATTGTTTCCCCAATATATCCACATCACTGCTAAATGAGAGTGGAGATAGGGAGAGATATTGGGGAAAATATAATATGTTTTCCCAAATATCTCCCAACTACACGCCCTGACCCCCTCTGCCCCACCACAACCATCATGATAATATTTGTTTTCCCCAATATCTCCCCTAAATAATCTTTATTTAGGACTTAAGGTTGGGGTTTCCTTCCAAACCATGTTCAAGGCTAAGCTCCCTCAAACCATATTAAATTACAATTATTTCTTATTTTTATATTAATTATAGATATATTATATTTTTCTATTTATAATGATTTGGATTAGATAATGTAAACCTAATCATAATTATTTGCACAATTAATAGACTAAAAATTTAAAAAGATACCAATTAACATTTTAAATGATTTAAATTTAAAAATATCGTTCTTTATACTTTAATAACTAATTATACATATTATTCATTATTTATATTACAAACAAAAAACATAAACCATAGATACTAATGATTACAAATTTTATTATAAGCATAAGATGGTTCTGTTTTCACAACCTGAACAAACATAATATTTAGAGATACTTAGAGAAAATAATAATTTAGATAATGTTAATTGCAATTATTTTTATAATTCAAAACCAAAAAAAATTATGTTTAATATCCTTATAATAAACTATGAACATTACATATTAAAAAAAAATCCATGACACTTATATAGAGATTAAAGTTTTTCGCAAAGATTACCACACCTTAACAATAAAAAAATAATGACGTAAGAAAGTATAAAGCCCTGAATGTGAAAGAGGTGCCTTTTTCTACTCGATCTTGATAAGGATATGTAAACTTTGACATGTTGAAATTTTGTATTTCATAGATCCATTTATCTAAGAAATAGTGATTTCTATAGTCACTATACAATGTAGATTTCTATGAATATGAAACTTTGCTTTTTATAGATTCATTTATTTAAGAAATAGTTATTTTTATATGCATTTATATTATTTATTCTAGTTTTTAAAGTAATTGTTATTAAAATAGACAATTTGTTTAATTTGTTTATATATGTATGTATGGAAAATTGTTGGACTGTGGTTTTAGATAAAATTCAAATGATATCCAATGTCAATATGAAAAATAAAGGATATTTTTTGCTGACTCTTATTTAGGTTTAGTTGTGTTGTTTCATCAAAGAAGGTATATTGATTTGATTTATCTATATTAATCTCATTTAACACTTTTTTTTATTTGGTTTCAAACTTTGTGCAAAGGATTTAGACGAGCTTTGTATCTCGTAAAAAATCATTGTTAGTGTAAAGATATTCTTTGAGAACAAAGAAGCATTATTTATCAACTCGATGACTACAAATGCGAAGTATAACTAATGAGACACATTACATTCACTATCCATCAATCCAACAACAATATTAACAATTAATATTGATGGCCAGCCTTGGTCCATCCACCATTCATCCTTTCATGTCTCTTCAACAATGATTTGAATGCAGGGTTACTATGTCATGTCTCTTCTTCAATGATTTGAATTCACGACTACTATGTGACCAAGAATGTTAATTCCTAAGTGATTTACTTTGATCTTTATGACGATGTTGATATGGATAAATTTTTGATTATGCATACTCAAAGATGGGTGCAACAACATTGTCATCTAGAATGATATTAGCAACCATGTTGTCAATCTATTTATCACAATTTGCAAGAGCATGTTCTTCCATCGCCTTAATCTAAATTCCTCCTATAACAAAAGGCATTATTCTAGTCTTGCAAATACAAATGAAGAACCTTGTTGCAAGACAAAAGTGAAATGCAAATGAAGAACCTTGTTGTGAAATTGATCTGTTTCGTTTGAAACTCCTACATATTTTACCCATGTTGAAAAACTTGTTCACCTTGTTGCGAAATTAATCTGTTTCGTTTGAAGTTCCTACATCTTTTACCCCGGTTGAAAAAATTGTTCATGTCACAAAGATAAATATAAGTATGTGATAAATGAACCAGGAATTAAATTAAACAACCTTTTCATCATCAACCTTTTCAATAGTGATACTTGTTTCTAGTCACTGCTAATAATACAAATGATTTAAATAATATAAATAATAATTTTGTTTCTAATCACTGCAAATAACACAAATGATAAAATTCACATTTCAAAAGGCCACTCAGTTTTTTTCACAATGATACTCAATTTTTGAAATAGCACTCAATTTTTTTTAATGTTCTGTAGAAATAAACATACTTCCCCGGAACACGGAAATAAGTAGCCAAAAATCCTTTATGAAAAAAATAAACTTATGCACCAGAAATGAAGATCCTCAATAGCCCAATATAACGCCTATCACTTACTCTTAAACCAAAGATGAAGTCGAAATGTTACTCGTCACAATCCAAATTCCTTCACAGAACGAGGAAATCCGCAAGCTAGTTGAAACTGTAAATTCAAATCCTAATTTTTTTTGACATGGCTTGAACTCAATGCCAAAGTTTGCAAAGATGCAAGCCACGCTTGTGATGAACCTACAGTAAAGAATCAATGGCATGCTTACAAGTTATTCATATTAGAAGCACAAATTGTATGATTCAACAACTATTTTCTCAAAAGGATCAGATCATTTTTGTTTTCTAATGAAGGATCCCTGGCTAGTTTAAGACTAGCATGACCCTTATGGTTTTGAATAATTTTTTAGTCCCATTCTTCATTATATGTATTAACATTGCTTTTTCATATTTAATCAACCAATCATACTTTCAACTTTTTAAGTTTATTCATTTATTCCTTATGTGTAGAGATCGAAGTGATTAATTGCTTATATAATTTTATCAAACTTTACAAATAATCTCTACTCGATTGATGGGAGTTATTTCATGTTGCATTGTAGATTTTTATAAGAAGATATCAAAAGTACCATGGATTGAAAATCTTTGAAGTTTCCATTTCCAAGGTTTTGTATTTTATATTTTTATTCTTGTTTCAAAGACATTGAGTTCAAAGGAAAAGAATTCAAGAAGGGGAGTGAGAGACCATACTATCTCCATCAAAGATTAACTCCCAAGAATTGGATATGGCCAATTTTGAAAAAAACATGAGAGGGAAATTCTATATGCTCAAGTTCTCAATTTCGATTTGGAAGCATAAAAGACAAATCACTGAGAGATAAAATTTAGGTGGAAAAGTTGTAATTTTACTATTATAATAATTATTCTATTTGAAATGAGGAAAAAAAATGCAAAGTAAAGTATTCAAAAAAAGCTAGAAGGCTAAAAGCCCTCGAAGTCGAAGGTCAAAGCTCAATGGGAGTTTCTATAAGGAAACATTTGCATTCATACAAGTGGGCCCCTTTTTGACATTGTACGTTATCTGTGTAAGTTAAATAGAGTGACATTGTTAACTTGTGCTCCATATTCTTGTGAAGTTATCAATGGTCGTGGAATATTCTTGCAATTCACCATGAGTCTTGGTGCTAATGAGGATGGATACTATGACTTGAGAGTGTTGTGCCTTATGTGCATTCTCTAGATCCCTGTGTCTATCCTTGCCTATCATATACACCACTAATTTGTTGGATGAAATTCTTGGGATTCATAAGCTATCCTTAGTCCTCAAAGAAAATTTTTGGTTATTGCGTAGATTACAGAGGTGGGATATTCTAATCTCCAGCTCTATCTCCCCCCTTAGCTTCAACAACCCAAGAGGGGATCCCCCTTCTCTACAACTACAGGCCCTCAGGTTAACTCCCTCGTTTATGGCTTCAATGCATGCTTTTCAAAAAAATATCTACATTGGCACACTAGGGATGCTTTTAGGATAGTTATGCATCAATTTTCTATTTAATTTTAATCTTTGTAATATCCCTCCTTACTCAACTTGGACAACCATATGAATTATAAAGGATGGAATGGAAGGCATTTGATCATGAATGAAGGAGAATGACCAAGAATTCCCCTTAACGCACAAGTAAAGATTAAGTATGCATGTGTCCAACTTAACACTTGACACCAAGAAAGGTCTTTTCCCAACTACTTGTCATAATTTTGCAAGTTAATTTTCCATTTTCCTCAATTATGGTAATTGTTTTTGGTTAAAAACTAAATATTATTATCCATGGCTTTGACCCCTCCAACTCCCTTAGCACCTCTCACTCCCCTATCATGGAATCGTAGCACCCATACTCTTTCCATCCCTCTATCATGCATCCAACGACGTATTTTTTTGTTTATTAATATGTACATCATCTATATTACATGGATTGGTCCTTGGCCATATCATCTATAATAGTTATGCACAATCACATTACAAGGGGGCTAGATCATGTCTCTTTTGGTTTTTTGTCTAATATTTTGATGTAACATGTATTCTCTTAGTGATATGTAAGTTATCCTCATTCTTAAGAGCATGTTTTAGGTGTGGTTCCAATGGTAGAGCTGGAGTATTCTCCTTGCTATCTATACATTCCTATTGTTTTCTTTCAAATTGATCCTATTTTTTGTGCCCTTGGTCAAGGTTAGGTTTCTTTAGATAGAAAACACTCATTATAAATTAGCTACACTTTTCACTTTCTTTCTTAATTGCATTAAACACGTATAGAACTAATGGTCAACCTTATCATAATTGGTAAAGCATAGAGAACCAACAACAACCAAGACATATCAGGAGGGTTTTCCAATTTAATGGATAAAGGTATAATTGGACCCTTTCACTCAATGAACTTACAAGATTAACTTAAGACATTTTGTCTGTGAACACCTCTCAAAAGCTTTCCCCCTTCCACTTCATTTATAATTATGTTATTTTCTTCCTACCTCTCCTTGGTT
Source organism: Pinus taeda (assembly GCA_000404065.3). Lineage (NCBI taxonomy): Eukaryota > Viridiplantae > Streptophyta > Pinopsida > Pinales > Pinaceae > Pinus > Pinus taeda. Next base: position 32,612 of record APFE031676515.1, on the reverse strand, counting down.
ATTCAAGATTAATTATCTAATATTATCTTATTCCTACCTTTCTTTGCTTCTCCAAGATTGATTATCTAAAGGAAAATGAAATTCTAATAAAAAATTCTCTAGAGTATCAAGAGCTAATGTATCAACCTTGGAAAATCAATAAATTTCATTTTGAGAGGGGAGTTATAAGGGTTGCAAAAATACTTGAGGGTTCTCTTGAGGTATGGGAAAGCCTAATTATATAAAAGGTCTCCAAAGTATCAAAAATTAATGCATCAACCTTGGAAGATCAATCATTTTCATTTCGAAATGGGAGTTGTAAGGGTTGCAAAATCCCTAAAGATTCTATTGGAATATGGGAAAGGCTAGTTACAATACTTTGTTGACAACTTTCTTATAGGCTTATTCACTTATAAAAGGTTGTCAAAATTATATAATTTGTATAATCCATGAGTATCCATAATGAACTTAATAATAATGATACAAATAAGGAATTTGATTTTATGTTAGTGATTTGACATCCTATTATTTTGACACATAATCTCTTTTATTATTTTTTCCATTTAACATTATTTAATTAAATAATATAATTGTTATTGCATCAAGAGGCACATTGTATAGCTCAGTATGTCCCCGATGTGTAACTATGTTTGTGCCCAAAGTTAAATTTTAACTAATATCGGCCAACATAAAAATAAGCAATTTGAAATCTGAATAATATTTATGTTCGTCCATCCAATAAATAATAATAAAAATAGAAAAAATTAATATTGGCCCTAAAAAAAATGAAAATAACCATATAGATAAAAAAACTACAATACAATGATCTCATGCATTTAAAAGATCTTTTATCATATACATTGAATTTGAACGGATCATAAATTTACCTTCAACAAAAAATTTTACCAATTAAAATTCCAAAGTAGGTAAAATTTTAAACATCTTTACTCTTTACTAAAGCCAATATCATTTCTTAAATCAAAATAAAAGGGTTAATTCAACACAAAAAATCTAGAATCTTGCTCTAAAATATTTTAATATTTCTCTTAATTAATTAATTTTAAAATGAATCTTTAAAAGGAAAACCATATCATATGGATATATTAAAATTGTTACACGTCACTTTGTTGTATTACGTAAATGACCATCGGTTTGGATCTTTCGCTATCCACAAATTTGTCGTGGAGCATTCCCCGACAAAGTTTGAATCTAAATTATCCCAAAAAAAGTGGAATTCTTGGATCCCATGGTACAAAACCTTGTTTTTGGCTACCTGTGCAGTTCCCTAGTTAATTTTTGCGCATACTCAAAGATGACTATTAGATGTTCTGCATAAGTACACACTGTCTTACACTGTGACTTGTAAACATGACTTAACACATGTAAAAATAAAAGGTAAAGTCTAGACGCATTGTTGGTAGCATCTATCCCAACCAGCAAGCTTCAAATGGTCGTCTATTCAGTCTTGATCCCTCCTCCCATCATGGAGAAACTCCCTCTTTTTGTGGAATCCCTATCCCACCATTAGTGTATCTCATTCCTTGGAAATTGGATCCCAAACTTCCCACTCATGGCCTAACGCTAACCCAGGCCTGAGGATTGAGATGGACTGTTGGAAGTAGGCTTATGCTGCATGATTAAGGTTGGAAGGTTGTTCATTCAAGGAGAGGGTTGGAGATTGTGTGAATGGACTTGCAACATCAAGGCTACATTTTTGTAAGGCTATTCTCCATTTTATTAGTATAAGGAAATTTGTCTTTCTCAACTACATCTCTATTGATATAATTTGTAGGATTCTTTGATCACCTACATAGACTATGATTGCATATTGATCAGTTTATGGTATATAATTGGTTAATTAGTCCATTTATCTCATGATTATATATTGGATACTTTGATCTCTGGTTTTTTATGTCAATGCATATCCCTTCAGGAGGTCATGGAGAAGTTGTGGGGAGGGACGGGAGGATCTCTGAAGTATCAAGAAGCGGATGAATGAGAGCTCTGAAAGGGACTTAATCAATCATTTTGTTTAAATGGTAAGTGGCCTCTATCATCATATTGGTTTCAGTTAATCATAGTCTAGAGAAAGGTAGTAGTTCCTGATTGTTTGTTACTAGGTTTCTTTGAAGTCTAGGGAGACCGCTCTTGTCCGCATAACCAATTGGTGACTCCATTGGGGATTCATCTCACTATCCATTAGTTTTCTTGTTCGACCTTTTGAACCTCCTATACAAGCCTTCCTTGAGTGTCTGGAAAGATTAAAATTTTCAAGTTTGGCTTGGATTTGACTTGTTTTTTATTTTTTTCAAAATTCCTTGCTGTGCACACTTAAGTTTTAGGCACAGTGTGCATATCCGCGCACCTGTATTTTAGAAATAGAGTGTATATGCACTAGTTTCCAATAGAACTTGTGCACATACCTAAAATATTTAAAAATTTTAGTTTTTTCCTCATCTAGTCCAAAATTTTTGGTTTTTCTTGACAGTTTACACTTGTGTGTACCTTATTTGAATGATTATCAATGTGGTTGAGTGTTATGAAGCGATTTGCTTGTGATTGTCTTGTTTTTGCAAATTAGGGTAAGGTCTTATTCGTTGAATGGTTGATCTATAAAAAGAGAGATTTGTTAGTCTTGTCTTGTTGACTGTCTATATTTCTTCTGTCAATTACATCAGGTTTTGAGTTCGGTTTTCTCTTTTGCGAAAGTTTGATTTGCGTGTCAAAATAAATTATTTGCAAGATTATGTATTGTCTGTGAAAAATACTTCTTGTACTAGTTTCAAAATGAAAAATCATTTTTCTTTCTGTTCTTGAAGTGTTCATGAACCATAGTTTTGTTGCAAGTGAATTCATAGCATTCAATTAAGGCAAAATCATTTTTAGTCATTATTGGTTTCTTGTCGCATTTTTTGAATTTCTAAGTGATTGTATGAAAAGATAGATTTCTTGTTTTCTTGTGTTATTGGGAAAAGTGAAAGTTTGAAATTATTTTCAATATTTGGGTGATTTGAAATTGGATATTTGAATCTTAGGAAAAGGCTTATAGTGGGATTTAGATTTTTTGTTTACATTTGAGTTGAAAAAGTGAAAGACTCTTTGCTTACTTCAGATAGATTTTCAATGAAACAAAAATATTACATTATCATTTTCGGTTGAAGTAAGATTTGCCTCAAGTCAAAATTTCATCACTTTCACATCTATTACCTTTGAGTAAATAACAACTCTTAAAACCAATGCTAATAAAATAAATCTAGAAATTTTTATTTTTAGGGCTATTTTCCACCTACAGTAGATCAAGTTGTAGGGCTTTGGAATAGGGAAGTGAGTTACCTTTCCAAAGTTGCAAATGAACATTAGTATCTTGTGATAGGGAGAAAAATCCATTTACTGATTTTTTTCTCTAGGAAGCTCCCCTTACAAAGGAATCAAGCACGAGATCATATCAAACCTAACAAAGTGATTAACCCCACTTCATTAGCTACAGTAGATTGATTTACATGTACTAGAAATGGTGTCAAGAGGTACTTGGGAGTCACTTGGAAGTAAACCTTAGATGAACCATATTAAGGAACTTTCAAGGGGATTAAGCTTTGTTACTCTACCCTTGTGTGTACGTTTGATCTGCGATTGTCCCTCCAAGTTGAAGTATTTTACACAGTAACCTTAGTGACCATATTCTTAGGGATTTACCCGAGGTGATCACATAGGGGAAGTCTATGTTGTACCTAGAATAGAGGTTGGATAGACTCACTTGGAAATTTCTAGAGGGTATTCTTCATTCGAGATGGCATAAATGAAGTTTACTTACATCAGATCGTGTACATTAAGCAAGTTTTTAACATAATTGGTTCCACTCACTCTATCTATAGCCACTTTTCATTTTGATTTATGTGAAGTTGGATTTCATCACCAACTAGTGATTTCGTTGTGAAAAGATTGTTTGCATGGCTTGAATCCTTAGATTTTTTAGCTTGTGTTAATTGTTTTTTTTTTACTTTTTAGAGACCTTAGGATCAGATTGTGAATATTTTTTTATTTTTTCATATATTTTCATCTGGCTGAATCACTAAGGAAGTCACGTAGAATGCAAGGTAAACCTCCTAAATACACACACCTAGTCAATTGGAAAATATAAAAATTGAAAGGTCAAAGACAACATGATCTAAAGCCTCAGAAGAACATGAAACATCAACAATTTTAAAATCTGAGATAGTAGAAACCAAAGTGAAACCAACACAAGAAATAGAATCAGGCTTAGTTCACTTTGGCCCATAGATTACCGAAGTAGTTCAAAATGAATTTGATACTGGTGAAGTTTTGGATACTAAACTAACCGAACCAGACATAGAAGAACCTGATTCTGAAGTTTCTCAACCTGAATCACCTTCGGTTGTTGTAGCTCCTACTCTTGAGCCACCTTCACCTAGAAGGAAGCTAATAATTACGATTGGATTTCCTCCTAGGTTAATTAGTATTGAATATATTACAGGAAATGAAGAGACAAAAACAACTCATTCTCCATTTATCGGTAGTAAATATTTTTACCCAAGAGTTCCTTTCTCTCCTTTCCGACCTGACCCCTGGTATTCTACCACTTTGAGCTTTTTAGGTCAGACTTTTTCACCACCATGCATTCCTTTCTATTCCCCAGAAAGAACTACGTCATAAATTCCTATTGAGAGCCAACCCATTGACTCATCTATGTTTACCAGCTCCTCGGACTCACTATTTTATGATGGTCCATCAATTCCTCCTGGATACTAGTCACTTACTAGGACTTTTTCAGGATTTGCTTCTTCTCCCCAACCTTCTACTTGGTCATCTGGTTTATCTACATCTATTGTTCAGAGCATGACTTCCATGCCTAAAGCACTTACAGAATTAGAGCAACAAATTCACATGGTATCTGGTAACTCAAGTAACCCCAACTGGTGTTTATTACTCGCTTAGGAGGAAACCACCTTATCCTCCACCTGGAGAACAACCTATTGTTTGGGGTCAACTTATTATTGGGGGTCAACCTTTCACCAAAACTTATGGTCAGATACCTCAACCTGATCTAGGTCATCCTATTGTAAATCCACCTTTTCTTGGTGCTCCTTACATTGGGATGAACATTATTTAGAATCCTTCTTTTACTCAATAATATGGTCCAGTTACTCCACAAGTGCCACTTTATCAACCTGTTCCACCTACTGGACAACCTATTCCTCAAATACATGTTCCAATTATTGTTGTACCTATCCAAAATCTTGTTCAGGGGACTCCTCAAACAGTTGTTCAAAAACCCATCAAATGAATTCCTCAAACACCTATTCATCAATCAATTTAATGACATGTTCAGAGTTCAACACATACACTTGTTTAAACACCTGTTTCGTAGTTGGTTCCAAGTTCTCCTCAGACACCTATCCCAAGAGTATCACAACTGACTGTTACAGTTACCCCTCAAATATTTGTTCCTTGGACTACTAAGGAAATCCCCCAGGTTTTTGCTTGTCAAACTGTTCCTACGGTCTAGTACATACCATAGATTCCTATTGGGCAACCCATTATAGGAACAATGCAAACACCTTTTCAAGGTCAAGCTTTGCAAAGCCCACCTTTTCAAGGTCAAGCTTATTAGGTTCCACCTTTATAAGGACAAGTTTTTCAAAGTCCACCTTTCCAATGTCAAAATTTCTAAAAACCACCTTTTTAAGGTCCATTTATTCAAAGTCAACCTATTAAAAGTCAATTTGTTCAAGGTCAACCTTTTCAAGTTCAACCTGTACATGGGAAATATTACTTAGGTCAAATGGGTCAAGCTCAACCTTTCCAAAGTCAACCATACCTTAGATCATACTTATCAAGTCCATGTTGAACCTCAACCTAGTATGGTTCACCTTGGTTACTCTGGTGGAATTCCAATTCCAACTTCAAAGGCTATTTCAAGATATCCTGGGTATCCTCTTCCAGGGGTTGGTCTTAAACCACAAGGTTATCAATATTTATCACAAGACCCTAACCGGAATTTACCATTTACTGTAACCATATATTGACCTTATCTATCTTGTTTAACAAATGATCCCATTTATTGTTATCCTTATTGGTCGGCGATTCCTACCAAGTTACCGAGTGGCATACCCAAATTTGAAGGCAAATCGGGAGAAGACCCATCCAATCATGTGATGACATATCATCTTTGGTGTGCATCGAATTCTTTAATCGATGATTCCATCCATATTTGCCTTTTCCAACGAACTTTAACCGGTTCGACAACCAAATGCTACATTGAGTTACCTCGCACCTCTTTCCATAACTTTAACTCTCTAGCAACATCATTTTTAACCCATTTCCATCTACCAATTCAATATGATATTGGTACCGAACTATTGACTTCTTTAAAACAATCAAAATTTACTCATATTTCCAATCATATACATGAATGGAGACGTAGACATTGGTTAGTCAAAGTTTTTATTGCATACCAGATTTTAGTTGAGTGGTCTATGAAGTCACTTCTTCTTGTTATTACCGAGGATGCTACTGTTGAAAATAGGAACAAAAAATGTTAAAAATAGAATCCAAAAATTCCAATTTAATTTGTCCTTGAATTAAATTGTGAATTAAAATTGTAATTCTTTTGTCATAGCAACTTGTAATAATTAACTAATGTAAGTTGACTTAGTTAACTTATGAATTTCTAGTTGGAAGTCATGTATATGTTCTCCCTAATTTGTAAGGGTCCAAAATGAGTTTATTGATGAGTTGTAATTAGATAACTCATGTTACTGAGTTATGGTCATTTAAATTAGTTCTAACTGTTTATGGAAATAATAGAGGATTAGTAGTCAGTTAGAGCACTAATGCATACATAAGTGTTCCTCCAATTAACTGAAGATTCCCTCACCAGAAGCTCATGCATGCCAGTTCATAGAAAGACTCAGTTGAGAATAGAGTGCACGGACAATGTACTATAAGTTGTATGATTTACTGAGTTGTAAATATCATGCATGCAATCAAAGAAGGATCTAATTTTGGATTGCATAGTTATGGATGAGGAATTTCCCTTTAAATACTAGCTAATTATCTTAGGAATTGTGCAATGAATTAGAAGCTTGGTGGCTTAGAAATTTGGCTAAGTATTTGCCAAAGGAAGTTATCAGGCACAAAATAGGAAATGCTTGTGCAAGTGAAGCTCAAGGTTGACCAGAGTATATTGTATTCATCCAAATTATTTGACCAAGGGCACAAGGAATCAGGGGCTTGGAGAGTAGTAGAAGAGGCTGGAGATTGGCTTGAGATTCCTTGTGAGCAAGGAGATTGATCATACTGAGTCCTAGGATTTTTATTGTGAGAACAAGCATTGTATTATCATCTTGGATTTCTGATTTAATGCAATACAAATAGTGGGGGTTTTTAGCTAAGGTATTCCCTTGATACTTATTGTGTTATGTGCCATTGATTTATCTTCTCCTTGTTCATATTGTTTTCATCAATCTATTAGCTTCCGTTGGTTGAAAGTAGAAGTAGATTATTTTTGTGATTTAGTACATTGCATGAGCTTGTGAATCTACAGGAAATTCTACATGGTATCAGAGCTAAATATGTAAAAAAATATGCATGGTATCAGAGTAGGATTTTTTTTTGGGTCGCACATTTGCAAAGAATATCTGAATTTTTTTGTGCAATATTTTCAAAAACAAATAGCAAATCTAGATTCCTTGTGACAAAATAACCAAATTAAAAAAAAAAAAAAAAATGGCCGAATTAGAGTTCGGATGAAGTTGATATTGCTGATTTAAAATCAACATTTTTTTCAAAAACATTTGTGACGAAGGGACAGATGAAACAAATTGGTGTGCTTACCAAGAACCTGTATGCACTTGAGGTGAAATATCTATGAAGCCTTGAGGAGAAAGGCAAAGGTTAGAGACTTGGTGGTTGAGAGGGAGAGTAAATTACCTCTCAACATGCAGCCCCAAAAAAAGTCTCAAAAGCAGCTTCAGGAAATTATGGAGCAACCACAATTGGAGAAGCAAAGAGGAGACTGAGTGGAGGCATCCACTCATGCAAAGATCTCTAGTAGGATTTTCCTTCATGTGGTATCACATTTTGTCAGTGGACACAGGATGCTACCATGTCTGTCAAATTGCATTGTCCAGTTGGGTTGTGAACAAAGTGGCCAATATGTCTATCTGTGCAGTCAGGTTCACTCTCGTGATGCCAAAAACCAGTGGGTATGCAGATCTGTGCATTCCCACTTCTCGTTTACATTGCGCCCTCACTATCAAGCTTCAGTTTAATGGGATAGATTTTATGGGAAATAAACACAAGAAATGGAGGAGTATAAAAACTATACTTTTCCAATTGCTATTGCAATAGGCCTCTTAGGGGATATGAAGATGACGTGGATAATTCAGAGGATGTAATCTATACTGGTCAAGGTGGTCAGATACATTTTTCTCTACTGAAATTGGTTGCTGCTGTTTAATTTAGTTCAAATGCAGGACATCCACGGAATCCCCTGCAACTAAGCGCAAGCATATGCGAGCCCAAAGCTCCTTATCCAATGGTGACATGGGAGAAAGGCCTAAGCCTCAGAAAACTGAAGCTTCTGAGTTGAAATTATCCAACCATGCAGACTCATTTCAATCCAGTTCCCCTGAAGTTAAAGCTCCCGCTTTGAGCTGGGCTCGCCGGAGAATCCCATGCTGCTGGGAGACTTAGACGACGAATCAACCAAGTGATTCGTTAGTGAGAACCATTCCGGGAGAAATTTGTACACACAGGGCCAATAGGGTTTCAATCCTTCAATTTGTCATTATAAACCAGTAAGATACACTCAATTATCCATAACTCTCTATCTACAACATAAGAAAGAAGAGCGTTTTTTTTTTTTTGGAAGACACGTTGCTTTAAGGGACTGTAAGCTTGGCATTCTCATTGTTGGAGAAATTTCATTCATGATATTTTGAAAGTGAAGGTTGATGTAAATTCACTATTTAATAAAGACATATTTTTTTGTGGTGCTTGTGTCCTAGATCTGCCTGAAATTGAATAAGGGGATCTTAGGTACACCATGTGTATTGAATGCATGTGCACGACTTGTGTTCAAATTATCTCTTTGTATTATGCTTAAACAAACACATAAGCAAGCTTAAGTATAAAAACACTTAATCAAAGCTCCTGTAATCAAGCTTAAGTACACAAGCACAAATCATCACATCATCAACTTGATAAGATGATCTTCCAAGCAAGAACATTCCACATCATGTAATCAAAGAAATCAAGTTAAGGACGCTACAAAATTAAGAATTTCAAGCCAAGATGACACCAACATCATCAACACTTTTTGTATCACTTGCAGATAAACATTTTTTAACTGAATTGTACGGATGCATTCTCGGTTGTAACTGACACCCTAATTTGAATTGTTAAGGTGAATACATTAATTAAAGTAAGTCTTCAACTAAGTCATCAAGATTGAACTTGTCATTTGTCTCTTGGGTGCATTTTCGACAATTTTTTACACCCTTCCTTTTTTAAAATCCACACATTCAGTGAGTACATTCAAGAAAGCACAAAGTGTCAGTAATCAATCAAGCAAGTTCAAGCAAGCCATCTAGAAAGAAATCATCATTCAAATAATCAAAGCAAGCGAGTGTACAATCAGGAGTTCAAGCAAGTGTTTAAAAGTATCAGCCACAGTACAAGAAAACTTGTCATTTCAGTGATCAACTCAAGTGAGCAATTTTTCAAGCCCGACTTCTACAACAAGCGAGCTTGACTTCAAAGTAAGCAAGCCAACATGGCAATACACATTTAGCTGTCCCAAATTCTTTAATGTTATCATCAGCCGAGGACATGGTTCACATCAGCAAAACCACTCTTGCTGACATTCTAATGCATATTCAACATGCACATGAAACGATTGAGTTCCTTCAATTGGAGTCACAACTGCAGAGAAATGGGTTACAAGAGAAGCATGTTGCTTCCAAGTCTTTTCCAGATACAGCTGATCATTTGAACTCATTCATCTAACCAGTTTCAAGTGTTGAAGTTGTTTCAGTGCAACTTTCTTCCAAACCCATCATCAAGCCATGGGAAGAAATTCAAATTAATCAAAATCGATGCAGCTTGGGATATGTCGAAGATGATGAGAACTTACATATGCCTGATTATTCAAAGCCCCTTCAGTTCATTAGTGCCATATTACTTGAACATATCACCTTAGCAAGTTCTCCGCAAGTTGCAGACAAACATCAATGCACACAAACTGAAAGTGCAGACAAATCGAAATGCACACAAACTCAAGTTGCAGTCAAACCGAAATGTTCTCATTGTCAAAGAACCAGTCATCTGGAAGATCAGTGTTTTGATCTTCATCCATTCATGGATTGATCCCTGGGAATGGTCATCCACGGCAGGAAGATTGTATGAGTTTTACAATTGGATTCACTCACACATATTGCATCCAACAATCCAATGATAATGGTACTTTCGTGCAGTTGAACGGGGGAGTACAACAGTGAAACTCTCCTACACCTGAAGGGGGGGAGTTCAGATATCAAATGCAAATGATTCCTCTCCTTTCAGCTAACAAAGGGGGGAAATGAAATTTACCAGTGGTTGTCAGACTGAAAATCTCGACAACATCAGCGAAGCAGTTAGTGGGTATCTTCATCAACCAATGGGCATCTTCATCAACTAGTGGGCATTTTTCATTAGCAGTAAGCATCAGCAAATTCGCCAATGGGTGATCCATGGCAAAAGTAGCAGTGAGCAGCTTTCATCATAGCAAAATCAACATTGAGTTGTTTTTTTACATCTTCAGCCAGTGGATGATCATCATCAACAAATACGCTAGTGGGCGTTCATCAAATTATGTCAGTGGACACTGGATGTTGTTTTCAAGCAAAGGATAGTTGGATCCTTTTGTAGCTTGGCACATGATGGAGTTGTCAAGCAACATTCAGAGATGAATCAGCCATGCAGTTGATTCATGTTCTCTTCAGATTTGAGTTTTTTCCAACATCCAACTTTGGCGATCTTTTAGCTAGTGTTTTTGAGGATCAACAGTTTCAGCATGAGGACTTGGAGATGGTACTAGGTTCTTAATTTCGACTTATCATTGGGGGGGAATGTTAGCCTCACTCTCACATTAAAAACAATTCTAAGTCAAAATAATAAAATTAATTAAAATCATGAAAGTTAGGATTTAATCCTACCTTTCTAGATTGAGTTTGTTCCACATGGTTAGGAGTCAGTTTAGGCTTAGTTGGTTGAAGGATTATCTCCAACCAGTTAGGCTCCTAGATTAGTGTGTTGTTGAGATATTTTCTCAAAAATAGTGTCCAAGATAGATGTACCATCTTGAGACCAATTTCCTCATGTATTTATATGTATCATAAACATTATTTTAATAATGAGAATGTGAGGAATGTTGTGAGGCTCTCATGCCTTTTCCGCCATCTATGGTTTTCTATATTTCTAAGTGTTTATTTTATTGAGTTTATTTTATGTGCGTGAGTTTCCTTCATAATTTCGAGCCAAGTGGGCAGAGGAGCACCTGGAGTCATACCCCCAGGTATGAGGTAGGGCGATGTGAATTTATAGTCCCAAGAGGGTCGAAATTTGGCAGGGTCCATGGAGAGGTTTTATCTCATGTATCATACCTTGCTACGGGAGCCCAATGTTAGTAGCGGGAGGAATCAATGGCGATTGATGTAGTTAGAGCTTAGAGTGACAGAGGCTAGACCAGTCAGATATTGAAGAGTGTAGAGAAGGGTTGAAAATAGTGCAGAAAGGAAGAGTCAGCAGAAGCGCGGAGTTTTCAGTCGACAGAGGTAATAACAGTTAGAGACTTTGATGGCAAATGCATCATACTGATTCAGGTTGGATGTTTTTTCTTGTTTCTAGAGTTGTTGTAGCAATGACACTAGAGAGAAGTGTTGCATGAAAAACATTCCAAAGGTTCAAGATCGGGATCGAGTTGAATTCCTCTCTTGTTGAGAGGGAGTGTTATAAATAGCAACAAGAAATGTTAAAAATAGAATCGAGAAATTCCAATTTAATATTCCTTGAATTAAATTGTGAATTAAAATTGTAATTCTTTTCTCATAGCAACTTGTAATAGTTAACTAAGTTAAGTTGACTTAATTAACATAAGAATTTCGAGTTGGAAGACTTTTAGAAGTCATGTATATCTTCTCCCTAAGTTTTAGGGGTCCAAAATGAGTTTTTTTATGACTTGTAATTAGATAACTCACGTTACTAAGTTATGGTCAGTGAAATTAGTTCTAATTGTTTGTGGAAGTAATAGAGGATTAGCAGTCAGCTGGTGCACAAATGCATCCACGAGTGTTCCTCTAGTTAACTAAAGTTTCCCTCATCAGAAACTCATGCATGTCAATTCTGAGAAAGACCTAATTGAGACTAGTGTGCAGGTGCAATGTACTATTAGTTGTATGATTTACTAAGTTGTAAATATCGTGCATGCAATGAGAGAAGGACCTAATTTTGGATTGCGCAGTTATGGATGAGGAATTTACCTTTAAATACGGGCTAATTCTCTTAGGAATTATGCAAAGAATTAGAAGCTTGGAGGCTTGGAAATTTGGCTAAGTATTGGCTAAAGGAAGTCATCGGGCGGAGGATAGGAAATAATTGTGCAGTTTAAGCTCAAGGTTGAGCAGAGCATATTGTATTCATCCAAATTCTTTGACTAAGGGCACAAGGAATCAGGGGCTTGGAGAGCAGCAGAAAAGGCTAGAGATTGGCTTGAACTTGCTTGTGAGGAGGGAGATTGATCATATTGACTGTTGGGATTGTTCTTGTGAGAACAAGCATTGTATTGTCATCTTGGATTTTTTATTTAATGCAATATAGATAGTGGGGATTTTCAGTTGAGGCTTTCCCTGGATACTTATTGTGGTATGTGTCATTGATTTATCTTCTTCTTGTTCATATTGTTTTCATCGATCTATTGGCTTCCACTAGTTGAAAGTAGAAGTAGATTCTTATCCTGTGCTTTAGTACATTGCATGAGCTTGTGAATCTACAGGAGATTCTAAAATTGCTAAGGGAGGTGTCGTCACAGAAGAGCAGGTAGTTTCTCATGCTCAATATTTAGACTTAGCTTACACTTAATCTAGCACCTTGTATGAGAAAATAATGAATTTACTGTGCCCTACAGGTGATCTAATAATTACATCTCATGTAGGATATAATGTCTTTCATGGTATAATAGGTTCTGTTAGCCAACATTCTAAAGGGGAAAATAAAAATTCTAAAAGTACTTAGACTTTGGCCATATAAGATTCACCATTTGAAAACCTTTCTCGAGGAGCTATTTTTGAAATTAATGTCGTAGAATCATCTACTGGTAAGAGTCAGTCAACCGGAGGTAAAAACAAGGTGAAAGGTAAATCGAAACAAAATTCTTCTTCGAAAGAGAAACCTACTAAAACTGAACCTACTAACGAGAAGAGGAAACCTTGCTAGCCTTGCCTTATTTGCAATGAGGATCACTATACGAAGGAATGCCCACATCGGGCAGAGTTTTCCAAATTCATTAAAAGTTCTCCAAATCCCACTATTTTGAAGAATCCATTTCCTTCTCAAGATAAAAAAATGGTTTCTCATAACACATATTCCTCTTCCACATCACAAGATATCATGATGATGTCTTCAAAGCAAGTTATGGTATCTATGAGATCAAAATATTATGGGTCAAAGGATCCTGTTGACAACGGAAATAATGTTAGTTCTTCTGGTCAACCTTCCAATTCAATTCCTCCTCATCCTTCTGAACCATTATAGATCGAGAAACTGAATCCTGACATGATGATCTGATCACCTCCTAAAGGTGTGCTGCGGAAATTGGCTCTCAACCCGCATGTTAGTGCTACAAAAAATTACAACATTGTTGAAGACCTGGCTATGTATCCTTCCACAATGTCAGCTCTGGAGGTGCTGCAAACATGCTCAACACATCGAACTCTTTTATTGTCAACCATAGGAGCTATTGATCTGCAGGATTCTAACCTGGTTATCTTTGATATTGAGAGCCATATCCTGAGATTCCCTCATCAACTGGCATTCCAAATCCCATTTTTTGTTAAAACCATACGAGTGTTTTGCACAGTTGTTGTCGAAGGAGCTTCTATGTGTATTATTTTGATTTCTTGTTGGAAATATTTAGGTTCTCCAACCATCAATCAGTCACCCACCACTATGAAATCCTTTGATGGAAGAGGTTTTCGTCCTTATGGAATCCTGAATGATCTACCCATAGAGTTATAGGGTAAAATGATCACGATCAAAGTTGGAAATTGTTGATTCTCATCTCGATTAAAACCTTTTGCTTGGTTGAAGTTGTACCTATGCTATGTCAATAGTGATCTCATCACATTTTTTAATGATACAATTTCCTCACAAAGGGAAAATTTTCAAAGTATACCAGTTGCCATACTACACTTCAAACCCTAACTCTACAAATAACACATATTTTATCAGAAAAATGAATACTCTTTATGAGGATATTGTTTTTGGTATACTCAAAGACTCATCATTGATGGGAACCTTTGTACTCCCTCCACTAAATTTTCCTTCTAATCTTTCCAAGGTTAACTGATTACATCAAGCACTATGGAATCTTTTGATCTGTGGATAGTGCCTTTACAGTCTGAATTAGCCTCCTATGGAATGAGATGCCTTTGATCCCATTTGAATTGGCATATAAGGCAATTCAATCATTTTATGACCCATCATCTTCTGATATTGATCGAGTGAATGTGATCAATGATGATTATACCCCTTTACTTTGGTTAAAACTGGTTTCACTTCCTGATCCTTTTGACTATATGTTTCAAACTGATGAGAGTATTATGGAGGTCATGAATTCGGATGAAGTGCCATGGAATGATTACCATCATCATTCATCTTTTCTACCTAACCCTGATAAAATCGAGAATGATTTTTTAGTTATGTTTTCATCTAAGATAGTAGATAACCCAAAATTGCCCATTTAAGTTTTTCAAGCTGAGTCCGAAAGGAATTTGGGAAATATATCTACAACGATTACCATTGGAATATCAGTAAAAACAAGAATTATTGAAAATATTCACATAGGTGCGTCATGCTCAATCGAGGAAATTCGAACATATAAGGCCCCATTTCAAGAATTTTGCAACATTTTTTCCTAGTCCCATGAGGAAATGCCAGAAATTGACCCAAGCATTGTTGTACACGATATTAAGACTTACTCAGGTACAAAACCTATCAGACAACGATTACTTCTGGTGCATCCATGAAAATTTGTTGTGATTAAAGTTGAGGTCGAGAAACTGTTCAAAGCAGGTTTCATCTACCTGGTCCCTTAACTGATTAGGTGTCCAATATCATACATGTTAACAAGAAACAGGGAACCATTAAAGTATGCATCAATTATAGGGATATCAATAAGGCTTGTCCAAAGGACAATGATCATACTCCCTATATCGATCAAATCATTGACGAATGTGTCAGAAATGAAAAATTTTCATTTATGGATGGATTTTTTGGCTGCAATCAAATCAACATACTCCCAACTAATCAACACAAAATCACATTCATCTACCCATGCGAGACTTTTTCCTATCAAAAGCTCCCATTCAATTTGAAGAATGTTGGTGCAACTTTTCAATGGGATATGTCTTATGCATTTCACGATATCAATAATATTGTGTAACCTTATTTGGATGACTTGCCAACACATTCACTGAGACAGGAATGCCATCCAACACATTTGAGAGTAGTCTTTATCAAATGTCATCATTAAAATATTTGTTTGAATACACATAAGTGTGTTTTTTGTGTGCAATCTGGTTGATTTCTAGGATTTGTCATTTCAAAGGAGGGAATTCGTGTTGATCCGCTCAAGGTTGACGCTATTCAGAATTTTCCTCCTCCTTCTCTCTGCCAACTCCAAAGTTTTCAAGGGAAAAAAGCTTTATATTTCGATTCATCCAGAACTACACCAAGTTGACTAAAGGTTTTACTCGACTATTGAAAAAGGACATCTCATTCATTTAGGATGAAGTGGCTCAAAAGGTCTTTGATGAACTTAAATATGCATTGACCCATACACCATTGTTGCATCCTCTTGATTATCAACAAGATTAATTCTATACTTAGTTTCATCTGGTGTCACTATTGGCATGGTTTTAGTTCAGGAAGATGAATTAAATGAAGAGCATGTGGTATATTACTTAAGTATAAATTTGACAAAAACTAAAGAAAAATATGGGGAGAAATTGGCCTTAGCAGCCATTCAAGCTATCCAAATTTTTCATCACTACATTTTATTGTGAAAAACTACTGTAATTTTTGATTGCAACCCCATGGTTTACATTCTTACCAGAAAATTGCTAGGGGGTAGTATTCCAAATGGTTACTCATCCTACAAGAATTTGATTTGGAATTCATTAAAACAATTTCTAAGAAATCGCTAGTATTTGCCAAATTATTATGTGACTTTCCCCGTGCTAAAATGGAAAACGTGGTTTATGATTCTCTTCCAAATGAATCTCTCTTTTTTATCAGTACTTCAAATCCCTAGTATGGAGATAGCATCATTTAGATTCAGGCCCAAACATTTTGGTCAAAATTGAGTCGAACTGATCTTCGTCATATCTGGTAACAATCCCAAGAATATAATATTGTTGGTGATACACTTTATCATCATGGTGTTGATTCTATATTCATACAATGTTTAACTAATGAGGAAGATGAAAAGGCATTGAATGGCTGCCATTCTGGAGCTTATGGCAGTCATATGTCAGGGTTTGCCACTACTCAAAAGATCTTGCGTGCAGGGTATTTTTGACCTTCTATGTTCAAATATTGTATAATTGTGGTCCATAAATGCCATAATTGTCAAATATATGGCTGAAAAATGCATGCACATCCATCTCCTCTTCACCCAATCATCATTGTCGGTCCTTTTTCTAAATAGGGCATCGACTTTCTTACATGTAACTCTCACTCGGTCAGGAGCCATGGGTATACTATCCTTGTAGTAGATTATTTCACAAAATGGGCCAGGCAATGCCTAAATATAAGGAAACAACATCCAATTTTGTGTTCAATCATGTAATTTCTCGATTCAGTGTTCCACAAGTCATCATCTCAGACCATGGTAGCCATTTTCAATATTTTATGATGATCGATCTTACAACGAAACTAAGCATGTGTCATGACAGTTCTACTCCATATTACCCACAGGAAAATAGCCAAGTGGAATTCGTTAACAAGATTTTAACCATCATGATTAAATGGATTATCAGGACTCATAAATGATATTGGCATCTATTGCTTTATCCAACCTTGTGGGCATACCATAACACAATAAAAACTTCAATAGGTTTTACTCCTTTTTAGCTCATCTATGGCATGGAAGTAGTTCTACTGATTGAATGTGAGATACCATCTTTGAAATTGTAAATTGAATTATTACCAGCCACTTCTGCCAAAGAAGAACATTTTTTGTACTTAGCATGTCTCGATAAGACTCGCTATGATGTTGCATTAGCTAGCTAGGCCCAAACGAAACAAGTTTTCACCTTGAAGGCTTTGATCCCTCTCGGCGCATGATAGATGCAGAGTTAGATGGGTATAGGTTTCTATAAATTTAATTTCTAAAAACAATTACTTCTTAATAAAGCTTTAAGCCTACGACATTTTTCCTAAACTTTATTTTTCATAAAACTTTCATTTAACCTTGTATCAAAGTCTCCTTCCAATCTTCGCCAACTCCAAAGTTTGCAAGGCAAAGCAAACTTTCTACGTCAATTCATCAAGAACTACAATGAGTTGACTAAATGTTTTACTCGACTATTGAAAAAAGGCCTCTCATTCATTTGGGATGAAGTGACTCAAAAGGGATTTGATGCACTTAAACATGCATTGACCCATACACCGATGTTGCATCCTCTTGATTATCATCGAGACTAATTTTTATTCTTAGTTGCATCCGTTGTCACTATTGGCATGGTTTTAGTTCAGGAAGATGAATTAAAGGAAGAACATGTTATATATTACTTAAGTAGAAATTTGACCATTTTTAAAGAAAAATATGCACATGTGGAGAAATTGGCCTTGGCAGTCGTTCAAGTTGTCCAACGTTTTCGTTACTACATTTTATTGTCCAAAACTACTATAATTTCCTATTCTAACCCTCTGGTTTACATTCTTACCAGATAATTGATAGGGGGCAAGTATTCAAAATCGATACTTATCCTACAAGAATTCGATTTGGAATTCATAAAATCCATTTCTAAGAAATCGCTAGTATTTGGTGATTTATTATGTGATTTTCACTGTGCTGAAATGGAAAACGTGGTTTATGATTCTCTTTCAGATGAATCTCTCTTTTTAATCAGTACTTTAGATCCCTAGTATGGATATATCATATTTTATCTTCAAACCCAAACATATCAATCAAAACTAAGTCGAGCTAATCGCGTCGTATCTGGTATCAATCCCAACAATATAATATTGTTGATGATACACTTTATCGTCACGGTGATGATTCTATCTTCATATGATGTTTAACTAGAAAGGAATATGAAAATGCATTAAATGAATGCCATTATGGAGTTTGTGGCAGCCATATGTCAAGGTTTTCCACTGCTTAAAAGATCTTGCACGCAGGGTATTTTTGACCTTCTATGTTCAAAGATTGTATAAATGTGGTCCAGAAATGCCATCATTGTCAAATATATGACCGTAAAATGAATCCAAAGCCATCTCCTCTTCACGCAACCATTGTTGTCAGTCCTTTTTCTAAATGGGGCATTGAATTTCTTGCATGTAACTCTCACTCAACTGGGGGGCATGGGTACATTATCCTTGTAGTAGATTATTTCATGAATGGGCCAAGGCAATGCCTAGATATAAGGATGATGGTGAAACAACATCCATTTTCATGTTCAGTCATGTAATTTCTTGGTTCAGAGTTCCACAATCCATCCCCACGGACCATGGTAGCCATTTTCGAAACTTTATGATGACCTATCTTACAACAAGGCTAGGCATGCGTCATGACAGTTCTACTCCATATTACCTGTAGGAAATGGCCAAGTGGAATTCATTAACAAGGTTTTAACCATCATAATTAAATGTCTTATCAGGACTCATAAACGAGATTGGAATCTAATGCTTTATCCAACCTTGTGGGCATACCATACCACAACAAAAACTTCAATTGGTTTTACTCCTTTCTAGCTCGTCTATGACATGGAAGTCGTTCTACCGATTAAATGTGAGATATAATCTTTAAAATTGTAAATTGAATTATTACCAGCCACTTGTTCCAAAGAAGAACATTTCCTGTACTTAGCATGTCTCGATGAGACTCACGGTGATGTTGCATTAGCTAGCGAGGACCAAAAGAAATGTGTTTTCACCTTGGAGGCTTTGATCCCTCTCAGTGCATGATAGATCCAGAGTTAGATAGATATAGGTTGGTATAAATTTAATTTCTAAAAAAAAATACTTCTTGATAAAGCTTACAACTTACAACATTGTTCCCAAACTTTATTTTTCATAAAACTTTCTTTTAACCTTCTATCAAAGTCTCCTTCCAGTCTCTGCCAACTCCAAAGCTTTTAAGGGAAAGAAAAATTTCTATGTTGATTCATCAAAAACTATTCCAATTTGACTAAAGCTTTTACTCGACTTTTGAAAAAAGGCATCTCATTCGTTTGGGATGAAGTGGCTCAAAAGGCCTTTGATGCACTTAAACATGCGCTGACCGATACACCTTTGTTGCATCCTCATGATTATCATCGAGACTAATTTTTATTCTTAGTTGCATCTAGTGTCACTATTGGCATGGTTTTAGTTTAGGAAGATGAATTAAATGAAGAGCATGTGATATATTACTTAAGTAGAAATTTGACCATTTTTAAAGAAAAATATGCACATTTGGAGAAATTGACCTTGGAAGCCATTCAATCTATCCAACGTTTTCATACTACATTTTATTGTGCAAAACTACTGTAACTTCTGATTGCAACCCCATGGTTTACATTCTTAGCAGAAAATTGCTAGGGGGTAAGTATTCCTATAGGAATTCAATCTAGAATTCATTAAATCTATTTCTAAGAAATCGTAGTATTTGTTGAATTATTATGTGACTTTCCCCGTGCTGAAACGGAAAACATAGTTTATGATTCTCTTCCATATGAATCTCTCTTTCTGATCAATACTTTAGATCCCTGGTATGGAGATATCATCATTTATCTTCAGACCCGGACATTTTGGTCAGAATTGAGTTGAACTGATCGTCACCATATCTGGTATCAATCCCAACAATATAATATTGTTGGCGATACACTTTATCGTCATGGTGTCGATTCTATCTTCATACAATGTTTAACTAATGAGGAAGACAAAAAGGAATTAAATGAATACCATTCTGGATCTTGTGGTGGTCATATGTCAGGGTTTTCCACTACTCAAAAGATCATGCACGCAAGGTATTTTTGACCTTCTATGTTCAAAGATTGTATAATTGCGGTCCAAAAATTCCATAATTGTCAACTCTATGACCGGAAAATGCGTGCACATCCATCTCCTCTTCACCCAATCATGGTTGTCGGTCATTTTTCTAAATGAGACATCAACTTTCTTACATGTAACCCTCACTCAGTCGGGAGCATGGGTACATTATCCTTGCAGTAGATTA
This sequence comes from Pinus taeda, assembly GCA_000404065.3. Taxonomy (NCBI): domain Eukaryota; kingdom Viridiplantae; phylum Streptophyta; class Pinopsida; order Pinales; family Pinaceae; genus Pinus; species Pinus taeda. The sequence goes on along the minus strand of APFE031676515.1, from coordinate 11,914 downwards.
TTTCATAAAATGGGCCGAGGCAATGCCTACATATAAGGATGATGGTGAAATAACATCTATTTTCATTTTCAAACGTGTAATTTCTCAATTTAGAGTTCCATAAGCCATCATCACAGACCATGGTAGCCATTTTAGAAATTTATGATGACCAATCTTACAATGAAGCTAGGCCTACGTCATTACAGTTCTGTTCCATATTACCCGTAGGAAAATGGCCAAGTGGAATTGGTTAACAAGGTTTTAAACACCATGATTAAATGGATTATCGGGACTCATAAACGAGATTGGCATCTAATTCTTTATCTAGCCTTGTGGGCATATCATACCACAACAAAAAATTCAATTGGTTTTACTCCTTTCTAGCTCGCCTATGGCATGTAAGTAGTTCTGCCGATTGAATGTGAGATACCATCTTTGAAACTATAAATTGAAGTATTACCAGCCACTTCTCTAAATAAGAACATTTCGTGTACTTATCACATCTCGATGAGACTCGCTATGATGTTGCATTAGCTAGCGAGGCCCAAAAGAAACAAGTTAAAGCCCAAAAGAAGCAAGTTTCCACCATGAAGGCTTTGATCCCTCTCTACGCATGATAGATCCAAAGTTAGATTGATCTAGGTTGGTATAAATTTAATTTCTAAAAAAAAATACGTCTTAATAAAGCTTTAAACCTACGACATTGTTCCAAAACTTTATTTCATAAAAATTTCTTTTAACCTTGTATCAAAGTCTCCTTCCAATCTCCACCAACTCCAAAGTTTGCAAGGGAAAGAAAAATTTCTATGTCGATTCATCCAGAACTAAACCTGTTACAAAACATTTTGTCACTGTTCCTGTACTCACCATTCCTTGATCCTGGATGACCTCTACAGTGAACCCTATATGCTTTCCCTTCATGACGAAACTCCCATTGTGTCCCTCTTCATGAGCAAAGCAATTCCCTTTTGCACCATTTTCCCAAAATCTTCTGTTTTTCCCAGTTTACAATATCGACACTAATGACCCTTGTTCTCCTCATGCGGTTGTGTAGGGATTAACACTGTCCCTAGCGTCAACTAGAGTGACTGAGCCTTGTTCCAGTTGCGTTGATCCTCTTTTGGAATGTTTTTTATATAAGGAGCCGAAGCTTTGAGCTTTAGAAGCTTCGTAACGAATGTCTGGTAAGTGGTTAAGCCAAATGGAGTCGAGGATGCTAGTTTGGGCTCCTTTCCCCTATAAGGATGGAACTACCTCAAGAGATAAGACCTTCTCCCATGAGAATAGGAACCATCTCCCATCCATTCATGCTATATAAACCTCCATTTTTCCCAAGCACTAGCTAGTGTTAATGTTGGTGTGCTAGTGCTAATTAAGTTTGGAGTGAATAACAAGTTATTCATAGTTGAAGCTCTCTAGTTGTGTGAGGGAGAAGTGTGAATTTGGTTTACTGTGAAACCTAAAGGGAAGAGCCTTAAAACTATCATTGTTGAGGCCATCATGGAATGCTAATGGAAGTGTGTGGGAACCTAGTTTTGTTGTAGGAGAATGGCAGTGTCAAGACAATGGTTGTAATCTCTTCTTGATTTAATATATATGCAACTATTGACTGATTTCCTACATAATGTGTCATCTCACATGTTTATGGCTTAATGTTTCTTGGCTTGTTAAGTAGGTTGAATTACAATTTGTCTATTATCACGGTTGTTGTTTGTTGTTGTTTATTTGTTTTAGGTGTTCGAAGAAGGAAACGAGAGATAGGTGGAGCAAGCAAGCAAGGTTATCACCAAACAGGATAAGCGTACTAAGAGGTCAGCCCGCTTAATTGGTTCTAACCTAGGGAAATCTTCCATAGAATGTATCAGTTGTGGCTAGACCCATTATCGTGCTAGAGGAATTGTTTGTGTCCGTACTCATAATTTTACTTCACCACAAATTGGTGAATCCACTGGGGATCCAATCTTTTTGTTTGTTTATTTGGAATCCCATGGTTTTGTGTGAACTTTTCTAGTGTCACCATTTCCCTTTAGCTCTGTTTGTTTTCCTTTGCTTACTAGTCTGGGTTTGAAATTCATAGTAGCAAGTCTAGTCCCAACTTTTGGAAATTTTTCTTTTTTCTTAGCATCCTTGCTCAGTGCGCTTAATTCGCTGACAATCACGCTCATCAACGCGATATGCTGAGAAACGGTCATGCAACCCCCTTCTGGTACTTGTTTTCAGCTAGACAGTCACACCCATGCCTGTAAGTGATGATTATGGTTTGCCCCAAATCTTTGCCAGTGTGTTTTTCTCTCATGATTCAACCCTGTAAGCGTCTTAGACCGTCTTCCCCCTGACTAGAAAGATGATTTTCATTTGGTTTGTTTTCTTCTTGATTTGTCATCTTTTCGCTTGATTTCTTGGGTCATTGGATGGTTAGTGGCACTAGGGAATCTAGGTTGTCATCCATTCAGCTGATTTTGAACTCAGTGAGTCAAGTTGTTGGTGCATTTACTCCTTCAATTTCGTTTATGGTCCTTCTACGGCTTTGACCTCCATTACACAGGTTTGAAAAGTTTTTGTTTGCTTGTCTAAACGTTTCTTTTCCAACATGGATCACATTATTTGTCTTGTTTTTGGTAAATTTGTTGTTTCATTAGTTTGAAAGATATTCTCTTTTCGTGTTTTTCATTTGCTTGAGAGCTAATTGTCACAAATTTTTTTCCATTGAAGTGTTTTATGAGAAAATTTGTTTCGTCATTTCATCAGAAGTATAAAATTATAGTTTCCTGCATCAGTATGTTATGATAGTTGGCATCATTGAATACTAGGATTGCATTGGCATTTGAAAAGAAAAAGAACTCTCTTTGCTTTTGAAAGGACTGTTAGAGTGTACTTGTCAGGAAATTAGGAATTGGAATGTATTTTTCATTAGTTTATTTTCTTGAAAAGTGAAGTAGTGAAAAATGATTTTGCTTTCGGTTGCTTGATTGTTTGCATTTGATTGTGTGTTTTCTATCCTCTCTAGTGTCAACAATTCATCGAACTGAAAGGGTCTTATCTCATTTAGATGCCTTTAGGGTTTCTTTCGAGTCACATCGCTAAGGCCTGAAAACTGAGAAATAACTCAAGATAAAGTTTAAAATTAACTCAATTAACCTCAGGCACAATTGAAACCTAATGATCACATCTAGAAGGTCAAGGCTAGAGATGTGTTCTGGAGTCTTTAAACCTAGCAATTGTCATTTCCTTCGGCACTAGACAACACTAGTATGGATTTGTTCTCCCCGTACCGTCGAGTATATAACGGGAGACCCCTCTAGGTTGCAATCCTTTATCCATAGGAAGCCGAGTTGGCCGCCTTGCAAACATGATACACCGAACACAGCATTCGAGGAGATCACCTGCCCGTACTTCTCAATTTTTCGGGAGGTATTCTGCAGTTCACGGTTGCCTGGCAATCCTCTTTACCTAGATCATCTAGAGCAGTCATTTGATATTTTTGACTCATTAAACTTAAAAGGTCATTCGAGTGCTTGTCCTTTTGAGCTCGTTTCCAATCGAAAGTGACAGAGTCATCTTTGCTTCTTTCTCGAATCTTAAAATATAAAAGAGGACCAGTCTATTTATGCGTCTTAAAAAATTGATTTCCCACAATCTCATAACATCCCGTTAGTCTTTTCTAGACAAAATCATGATTTTTCCCTAAAGAACATTTTAAATCCTTGAATTAGGGGTGATTTTAGGGGCGAATGTTCGCCCTTTGGCGAAATTAAGGGGTTGTAAATTTTTAGTGGGCGAATATTTTGTATCATAGTACATTTTTACAAATCACCTCAAATAGTCCACCTTATTTTAAGGGAGAGGGTAAAAAAGGTAAATTTAGCCCTTGAAATTAGGAGTTACAACCTTCCATTCGCCCATTTTCAAGAATAGGTTTTATTTAAGTGAATCCATTCGTCCATTTTCAAGAATAGGTTTTATTTAAGTGAATCCTATGGGCCAAATACCATATTTATAAAAGAGGTATGGTGAATTATATAAATAAATGAGAGGTATGGTAAATAAATAAAACATTTTTTATATTTACTCCATAAGTCCACCTTATATACATGCAAGGGTGTAAACAAATGAAAATATAAATAAAGTGGAGGTATGGTAAATAAATAAAACCTCTTTTATATTATACTTACTCAAAAGGTGTGGTAAATAAATAAAAATATAAATAAACTAGACGCATGGTAAATAAGTAAAACCTGTTTTTATATTTAGTCCATAACCCTCGTTCTATTTATGAAGGCTCAAGAAAGAGGTTTTATTTAAGTGAATCCTATGGTCCAAATACCATATTTGTAAAAGAGTTATGGTAAATTAATAAAAATATAAATAAGTGAGAGGTATGGTAAACAAATAAAAATTTTCTTATATTTACTCCATAAGTCACCTTGTATTTATGAATGGTATGGTAAATTAATATAAATATAAATAAACGAGAGTTATGGTAAACAAATAAAACATTTTTTTATTTTTTTTTATTAATACCATGCAAAAAAACATTATTAACCCTAACATTAGTATTAATAAAAATAAAAATGGCACCTGGTATTGACCCATGGTATTCACTTGGAATGTAGCCTATTTAAATGGGGGAATTAAACCAGAATAGATCCATCTTTACTCTGTATCTACTAACCCCCGAGAGGTATCAAATATTGTGATATGCAAACTAGCATAGAGTGA
>APFE031676508.1:617-10635 GCA_000404065.3 Pinus taeda | reverse complement strand
CCACCCTCAGCCAGTTACACAGCTTCATGGGATCCAAACAAGCTTAGTTGCGTTCAAAATCGCCAACAAGTTGTGCAGCTGACACGTGTGGAGTGTCCAGTCGGGGAAAACGCGCCGGGACTGGCAGTGGTGGCAGCAGTGAATGACAGAGGGGAGGTAATGGCGACCAGGGACACGCAGAGAAATGATGGCTGTGATGTTGGATAATGGTTTGGTCCGGCCACCTCACCCCCTCGCCACGAATTACACCGTAGTTCAAAATTGTTTGGCTGAAGACTTGCACCACCCGCTGTTCATTTGCACTTGCAACGTCCTTGGCTGAAGTACCCGTCCTCCGCTTCCACAATCTATTAACCCGTCGTCCTCCACTGAGATTTTCGGCCTGTTTCAAAACTCTCCCGCGTACCGAGCTCGTTCAGAGGCGCAGTGGCATCCTACAGAAGCCGACAAGAGTTCTACAGGAAGTATGGCATAGCCTTCCAGAGCAGAGAAGCCTGGACTTTTCTGCATCAAATTTGGAGTTCCAAGAAAGGTAGGTTCGAAAACACTCTTCCATGCATGGTATATTTTGAAAGGTGGTGAATTGAATTGTCTAGAGTAGGAGAATTAGAGACAAGTTTGCCTGTGAGCCAAAAACAACAGTTTTCCTGTGTGTTGCACGAAATTACTCAGTCGGTTTTGCGCCAAAACTATCCTCCACAGTTCCTGTTAAAAATTTTTTCTTGTAGAAAAGATAAAGCACTGTGAGGGCTAACCTGGGTGTGAAGAATTTGAACTTACACGGTTGTATGTATGCTGGGGATGAAAATTGAGCTCTGTGTCCTGTTTTTGGAAACCTAATTCTTCCTTCTATACACGGACAACCGAGTTTTGGGTAGCAAAAGCATTAGAACCAGGGAATTGGTGCAAATTAAAATCTAAACACCTGAGAGATCCTTTCCTGAAGTTCAAAGGAGGAAAACATAAAAAAATAGTCCCTTTCCGCTCAGAGCATCAAAACAGAGCACTCTCACCATGCCAGGGGGGTTTATCAGGAAGGAGCCCTCGGATTCCAGTAAACTGCGTGAACATCCTGAGGTGGTGAACCTATTCACCCGTGCCAACTGGATGACCTTTTGTGACAAAATTTAGGGTCATGACTATGAGATAACTGAGGAGTTCTTAAGGTCCCTGCAGCCTAAATCAAAGACACAGGCCACAGTGAACTTCAGAGGGTTGACCCTGAAGCTTACCCTTGAACTCATTAGTCGAGTCACTGGTCTGCCATTAGGGATACCCTGGAGCAAAGAGGAGAGGGCATTGGGCCAAAAAGCCAAGAAATAATTCTTCCTACCCGAGGAACAGTTTGTAGAAGACAAGAATGGGGTTCGGAGAGCTAGCTTACATCCTCTTTGGAGTGAAGCCAGTCTCCAAATCATGAAATACATTACCTGTGAGGGGCGGTTCAGTATTGTCTGCGACTATCATTTCCGGTTGCTGATTGAACTAAGACATGGGTTGGATTTACCTCCAGAACAGAAGTTGAGCATCCCCTATTTTCTTCTGCAATCATTAATTGAATGTGGCACAAAATTGAAGGAAGGGACACCGGATCAGGCCCATCATGGGCTCATCAAGCTTTTAGTAGAAGATGCCCTCCACACCTACACTGTCCCCCTCTCCTGGGAGATTTTCCGCAACATGTCCAGAGATGATGATATTCGAATTCTAGATGAGGAACTCACCTCACCTAGCAGTGAAGAAAGGGAACACACTAAGGTAGGAGAGAAAGCCAGTGGTAAAGACACACAGGATAGACCACCACAGAAAGAACAGAAAGAAACGAGAAAAAGGCCAAGTTGCTAAGCCTAAAACCGTGGGAGGAACAAGGGCACATACACCTAGGGAAAAATGATTGTAGAGTAGAGCAGAGAGGACTGAAAAAGTCCAAACGAAGGAGGGAACAACCAAGGCAACCAAACAGTAATTAAAAGGAAAGACACATCCAGCCAAACAGACCGAAACAGTTTCTACAGGAAGCATGAAAACATATTCTACAGGAAGCTTGAAAACAGTTTCTACAGGAAGCATGAAACCAGTTAAAATAGTTTCTACAGGAAGTATGGAAAAAGAGCAACAAAAGGAGAAATCACTTGAGATTTTGGCTAGGGAGGCAGCAGCTGTGCTGGCTGCCTTAAGCACATCTCCAAAACAAAAGGGGAAGCGAAAAAGGGAGCCTTCCATGTATTTTAAGGCAAGAAGGAGCACACGGATAAAATCTGGTAGACCCCAGCCACAATCAAAAGAGCCAATTACAATTGAGGACACCACAACTAAACAAAAGGAACGGTCTCCTCTAAAGGCATCCATCACCTATGAACGGGGAAGCCCGAAAACATCCACCTGGAGAGAAAGGATTAAAATGATGGGCACAAAAACCTCTCTACAGGATGCTGAGACATTTCTACAGGAGACGGTGGCTAGACTAAAGGAGACCGAGGAGTTGGAAGAAAAGGCAGCTAAATCATCCCAGGAGGAAGAGAAGACTGAAAACATTGTGGAACCTAGCCCCCAGCCCAGCTTGGGCTCCTACTATAACCTGTTAGAGGCCGGAAAGATAATCCCCCAAAAATTTGCAGTGCCACTTTTCTTTGCACTAGAAGAAGAGAGGGTGAGGACCCACACTTGGATGAAGATCGCCAGGTCCAAGGGTGTGGCAGATATAGGTCCATTGGAAGAAGAACTCAAAGAGGCAAGAAAAGAATTGGCTATGGTACGACATGTAGAAAGCAGCCAACGGGCCAAGCTACAGGAAGAAAACGAGCTGCTTAAACAACAGCTACAGTTACAGGGACACTACAAGGAAGACAGGCCCCACACCTTGGGAGAACAACAGCAATAGGAGGAGCCCGCAACAGACAAAGAAACCCCTGATGAATAACAAAAGAGAGATGGGTTGTAGGCTGAAATAGAGACACTGACTAGACAACTAGAGGAGAAGGAATTGCAAGCAGCACAGGAGATACAGTCTCTAAGGAAACAGGTACAAGAGAAGGAGGTCCAACTGGCCTGCATGGCCAGCTGGGCAATGGAGGAAATGCAGTGTAGGCAACCTACCAAATCATATGCCTTTTACCTTAAGGATTAGTGGTTGCAGTTCCAGATTAACACCTTGGCCCAAAGGGGCATTACTCCATTTTAAAACTACCATCAATTCATGACTTTATGTGACAACAGCTCATCAGAGGACAAGGAAAGTTATCAGAGTTCTACCTACACAACTAGGCCCTTCCCAACATGAACTTGTGGGACCCTAACGCTGCGGTGGGAGACATGCAACTTATGGCCATGGCCTCTTAGCTAAATCATGAAGAAAAGAGAGCAATAGAGGTCCGAAATGTTATGGACAGGGAATTAAAGGAGCCACTAATGATCAGAGTAGAGCCGGAGGATCCCTCAGCATTAATATACGCCCACCAGCACTTGGCCAATGACGCTTAGGCCCTGCCATACTACATTGAACGACAAGCTCAATCCATAGACCATTTTGAGGACATGGAGAGATTGTTGGGGGATAACTGTGTTCATGCTTGCTCCCGGAGGTGGAATTCACTGTCCCACAACATAAAAATAAGAGAATACCACTCCCCAACAAGGATGAGGGAGGCCTTGGCGAGAGTACCCCTCTACAAACAGTCCATGCAGAACCTTCAGCCCAACTGGATCGGCCTCAAGTTCAGTCCTCCCTTGCTTTTGGGGCTACTGGAGGGAGTCAAAGAAGAGGAGGAACACAGTCAGTGGGAAGAAGTGGAAAGAAAAGCAGGATTTCATGACCATGAAGAAGATATCACCTCGGAGGCCTGGGATGTGAGGGAGGCGGTCAAGGCAATCAAGGATGATGAGCTAGATTAGTTGCTCAGAGGACGAGCAACCCATTCAGCACGGGGGTGATGATGAGCCCCAGAATTGGGTAACTTATTGGGCTCATTTTTCCTAGTTGTTCTTCGTCAACCCACAAATTTTCATAGTTTATGCATGTTTTTTGAGTATATTTATGTTAGTTGAACGAATGAGTATAGTCAATTGACCAAGAAGGCTAACACGTTGTTAATGCAGATTTTTGGACAAATTTTGGGACCAAGGCCAAGAAATTATGAGCCAAATGACAGCCAAGCATGAAGGAACAAGGGTGAGGATTTGTAGGAAGGGTGTCCCTTGCATTAAATGGCCCCTTCCTTGAAATCCCCACCCTCAGCTCGGAGTTTAGCAGGCCACCGAAAAGGATTCCCAAGGGCAGCCGAGCCTCTTCTATTTGAATTGGGGTGCACCTCTGTGATTTTATCCTCACAGAGCGTCTTCACTTTACTGGTCCTGAGGCCAAAGAGGGATTCTTTCTTTTATGTTCTTTTAGGACATGTCACTCTTGCCCCCTACTGTTCCGTCTCTAGGTTTTCTATAGGTGGGGTCAAAGTAGGATTTACAAGGTTATCCTAGGTTAGTTGTTGCTGGTCCAATCCATGAATGATGATTAATTTGATCAGCCCATGATGACTGATAACAAGATGTGGGTCCTTTGCCTTTCTGACCTGACGAGCAATGTCATGCAATAGAGAATTTAATTAAAATGACAAGTTAATTGTAATTTTCTATTTCAAAATAGCTAATAGCTTAAGTTGACAATATTTTACCACGTCCTAACCTCCGTCGCACGTGATATACCTCTGCACAATGGCTGCCAATTCCTACCATAGTTGTCGTAAAGCTGTAGGGTGAATTCGTTTTTCTTTTCACACCAATTGCTCCTCTAGGTCTTGAAATATTGTGACTGCATCCTACAGAAGAACATGTTTGTCCGTCCATCTCGTTCCTTTACTGGGAGTCCAAAGACTTCAACTATGACTGCCTCAGAGACCGTTATGTTCTTGCCTTTCACCATGGTGAGACCATTCTTTAAATTCTGCAGAAATTCAAGTGTCATTTCCTCGTGAAATCCCTACAATTTGGTCAAGTATTGTAGCCAGCCGACAAGCTCAAGAATCGCACGAGCCTGGTCTGATACCCTGAGCATTGTGGGTTCACTTCAAATGGCTTTTCCTCTCATGGCTGCTGTTTCTCAATAGGTGGTTCACTTGCAATTTTGCATGCACCCCTCTCACACTTTCAAAGTTTGGAACAACACCATAGAACGTTAGAGCGATTGATAGAGCAATGACATTGCTTTGAGAGTTAATATCAAAGGCAATTATTTTATTTGTCTCATCAGCAATATTTGGTGCAAGATCATAATTAATTCACATGCTACCCATAATGGTTGCCTTACCCTCTCCAATCAGAAAATTGTTTGATAATTATTACACATGCGCATTCATAATGCAATCCTTTAACCAAAAATCAGTTTAAGAATCATCACACAAGCTATCCATAAATCATTGCACATGTTATTCATAGCACAGACCAGCCCCCCTCCAATCAGAAAAGGTGTCCACACCCACCAAGCATGGGAAAAAGGGGGGAGGTGTTGGGAAGTCATAAATGCAGGCGATCAATCAATAAAAGTGGCGTAAAATACGAAAAAGGCAATCAAAGCAGTACAAGTCAAAAGATTTGAAATGATCGTAAAAAGAATAAAATAGAGATTTATATCATTATGTAAATATATATTTACCTTAGGTGGAAAGGTGACATATGCACGATCGGCGATAAATGTTAATGATTGTTGGTAAAGTGATTGGACAATAATGATATAATGCATATAGAGATATAGGTTACCATGCATGTTGGCTGATTGAATTAGAAATGTTGTTCAAATGGAAAATTCTCCTTTAGAAATGAATCCATAGGGGGTAAGAGGATAGAGAGTATTTGGCAGTGTAGCATAGTACTTCAATACAACAAGCAGAGCCACTGCTGCCAGCAGGCATTCATAGCCTTGACAGGGTTTCTTTTTAACCCCAAAAATGAGCGAGAGTCCTCCTTTTAGTTATTTAGATGATTCTCCTTTTCCTTGCTATAAAGAGACCACTATGCTGGCATGGTAACCAGATAATCATAGTTCCATTCACCAGGATATAACAAAGTGAACATGCTGGATCGTGATGAGACCTCCTATCCTTTTGACGGTTTTAAATATCAAGAAGGTCATTACCTTGGTGTGGTAGCCATAATGGAATTGCACCTGTTACATCCTTATGATCATGGTAGGTTGGCTCATACTGAGACCCCCTATCCTCTTTAAGGCAATTTTTGTTGCATTTTCATATTTTCATATTTTCATGCTTTTATTGTAAAAGGAGGGAGGCTCATTTACGCCTTAAGAGACGGGGATGGCGTAGGAAGTAAGAAAAATGCCAACGAAAGTTATGCTCTTATCCCTATATCATCATATCAAAGGGATTTATCCATTTGAAAGTGTAAAAGATAAACCAACATGTTATTAAGATAATAAATCATTGTATGATGTGTCCAAAGAGAAGATATTCGACTAGTCATGTATAGGTGCACCATGTCAGCTTTGGAATAAATATGATCATCAAAAGGTTTCATACGTCATTATGGTATTAATATTACTATTTTTATCTATCTCAGGTACCAATTCCAAATCCAATAGAATGGTTTTCACTCAAAACATGGAAGAAAAAGAAAATGGCGAAAAATAATGGCCGACTATGGAACAAAAAAAAGAAATCAAAGCTATTTATTCTACCGAACAACGATTGTTCAATCGATTGAACAACATCTGTTTGGTTGATTGAACAAAAAAATAAAATAAAAAAAATTAGTGTTGTTCAATTGATTGAACATCAATTGTTCAATCGATTTGAACAACAAGCACAAAAAAAGGAATCAGTGCTGTTCAATTGATTGAACAACAATCGTTCAATCAATTTGAACAACAATCGTTTAATCGATTGAAAAACAAAGCACAAAAAAGAAATCGATGTTGTTTAATTGATTGAAAAACAATCGTTTAATCGATTGAACAACAAACACACAAAAAAAGAAATTAGCGTTGTTCAATTGATTGAATAGAAATCATTCAATCGATGGAACAACAAAACACACAAAAACAATCGGTGATGTTCAATTGATTGAGCAACAATCGTTCAATTGATTGAACATCAAAACACACAAAAGATTAGTGCTGTTCAATTGATTGAAGAACAATTATTCAATCGATTGAACAACAAAATACAAAAAAGGCAATCGGTGCTGTTCAATTGATTGAACAACAAGACACGAAAAAAAAACCAGTGTTGTTCAATGGATAGAGCAATAATCGTTTAATCGATTGAACAACACTTGTTAAACACACCCAAAAACAAGAGAATTTCTCATATCTACATGGTGATGCCTAACTAAATTCCAACCAACTATAAGAGAATATATACATTATTTACAACTAAAGAAAGATACATTTTTATGAAAATAAAGCTGTCAGGTCATCACTCTCTGCAGCTAAAATTTGCATAGTGAGATCATCATGTATCTGTTGACAAAAAGACTCTTTGGTGAGTGATTTGTGATAAAGATGCACTTGATGTTTGTTCACCTTGAAAGAATGGCTAGACTCATCAATGGTAGTCCTGAGTGAGAGTGCCATTGTTATGTACCTCTTGAATTCATAAGGGCTAAGCCACCTTGTCTGTAACTTGCTCGGAAAGTCTTGGAAAATGGAATCATAGAGGAGCACCCAGCCTCCTTTCTGAAACATCTTCTTTTTAATAAGACTGTCGTGCCACTTTGCCCTTTGCTGCTGAATAATTGTGGTGCATTGTAGAGAAAGTAGCCGAGCCTCGTCTAATTCATTTATTTGTTGAAGTCATTTGGTTTGGGCCTGTGTCAGATCCAATCGCACTTCCTCGGCTGTTCTGAGAGTCTTTATTTCAAATTCAATAAGAAAGATAAGATAGTTTTCAAATACAGGTTGGTATGGAGAATATCCAGTAGTTTTTCGCCAAGTTGTGTGATAGGCCCACAAGGCATATTGTAGTCTAGCAACCCAGTCCTGCCGATGTGTCAAAATTGTCTTGGTCAAAATTGCTTCAATGAACTTATTGGTGCTTTCGACCTGCCCGTTCGCCTATGGGTGATACAGGGAAGTGACTTTATGTGTGATGTGGTGGTTCCTTAAAGTGGCTGTAATCTTGTGTCCTACAAATTACACTCCTCCATCTGTTATCACTTCTCGAGGTAAACCATACTGCACAAATAAACCACAAAGGAAATTAATTACAACTTCTTTTGTAGCCCTTGGAAAATCTATTGTTTCTACCCACTTTGTTACATAGTCTGTGGTAGCCAGTATGTAGGCCTTTTGGTTTGATGGTGGATGAAATGGGCCAACAAAATCCAATGCCCATTGTTTGAAAGGTTCTATTACCAATGAGGGCTGTAGCGGCATTTCATCAGATTGACCAGTCCAACCCATCCTTTGGCAGCTATCACAAGCCTAGACATATTTCTTAACGTTTTTAAAAATAACGAGCCAATTGATGAGCCCCATAATTGGGTAACTTATTGGGCCCATTTTGCCTAGTTGTTCTTCGTCAATCCACCATTTTTCATAGTTTATGCATGTTTTTTGAGTATATTTATGTTAGTTGAACTAATGAGGATAGTCACTTGACCAAGAAGGCTAACATGTTGTTAATGCATATTTTTGGACAAATTTTGGGACCAAGGCCAAGCAATTATGAGCCAAATGAAAGCCAAGCATGAAGGAACAAGGGTGAGGATTCATAGGAAGGGTGTCCCTTGCATTAAATGGCCCCTTCCTCGAAATCCCCACCCTCAGCTCGGAGTTTATCAGGCCACCGAAAAGGATTCCCAAGGGCAGCCGAGCAGTCTTGTGTAAAGTGGCAGATCACTGGAAGTTTGAGCAGCCGAGCCCCTTGAGTTAAGGAGGGCTGTTAGAGACCCTTGTAGTGCATAAATAGGAAGGCTTCCAGCCTTCATAGGTTACTTTTTGGACTGTTGTTTTTTGCACTAGAGTGCTGTTATTTTCTCAGCTCATTTTGTAGCTGCTGTTGTATAACTTTCTTGTGACATGGTTATTTTTGAGTAATGGAAAGCAACTTGATTTGGCATCAGCTCTGAAGTTTCTTAGGAACCTATAGCTCTAGGGGTTGGGCCCAACCCAAGTGCCAAGGCTTCCTTTGTGTATTGTTATTTGCTTTTTATGTCTTTGCAAAATAATTTCTGTTAAGTAGATTAGAATCTTGCTTGGTTACCTAGATCATAATTGATGATTAAGAAGGATTTTCATGTTCAGATTGATTTGATAGGTTAATAATAGGGAAGATCTTCAGAAAAAGGTTATCAAGCACCTCTGATCTCACCTCTCCCTCAGTGGAATCATGAGCTGGGACCAAGGTGACCTTGCTGCCACCAAAAACACTGTCTTTGCTTCACCATGCAATTATTAGTGTTAGATTCTCATTTGCCGAAGTTGATATCAGTTGTGGTTGCATGCTTAGGTTCATGATTGCTTAGTTGCATAGTTACTTCACATGATTTTGTTGCAAATAGATTGCTGTTCATTTTCTTTGCTGTTATCTAGGTCAGAGTAGGTCAAAGTAATTAGGCCCTTGATTTTCCAAGTCTTTGGTTGTTCAGTTTGAAAAATCACTTACAGAGCACTTGTAATACTTCTTTAGCTGCCCGTACTCCATCAATCCCACCTGCTCCATCCTCCAACCCAGATTTTTGCCTTACGTTTGCTACATTCGCTTGCTTTGCCCTAAATTCACATATTTTTGTGCAACATTGCTCTACCCCTCCTTGAACAAATCCAACCATCCTTGCCACTCCTCAGCTCCATTTGTTGGGTTGTGTTATATTCTTTCGATGACTAACCTACGTAGTTATATTTTTGGACCCTATATTAGGTTGGGCGAACCTACCTATGGTTTTCGGTCCATGGTTTTGGATGCGATGATTTTTGGTCCATGGTGTTGGATGCTTCGACATGTATAAATATGTATTGTAACATTGAAAGGAATATAATGAAAAATCAAGCTGGTAGTCCCGGTTTTGGGAT
>APFE031676506.1:15359-29029 GCA_000404065.3 Pinus taeda | reverse complement strand
AGATGGACAAGTATTTTGAATGCGAGGAAGTTAGTGAAGACCGTAGGGTCAAGTTTGCAGCAACAAAGCTGAAAGGACACGCAACCCTGTGGTGGGGCAGTGTCCAGAACGAGAGAAAGAGGTTGAACAAACCTCCGATGAAAACTTGGACGAGGATGGTAGCTAAATTGAAGGGCAGATTTCTGCCAAGAGATTACCAAATCGTGTTACATAGGCAGGTTCATAATTTGAGACAGAGGGGATTGACTGTGAAAGAGTATACGGAGGAATTTTATCGAGTAAATTTGCGAGTAGGATACACAGAGGATACAACAGAAAGGACAGCCAGATATGTAAATGGGCTGAGGACGGAGATTTTGGATGAAATAAGCATTTTGTCTCCCAACAATACGGAGGAGGCATACCAGAGCGCGATCAAAGCAGAGGAGAAACTTAACCGAAGACAAAATGCCCGGAGAGGACGAGGGTCGACCAGAGGAAGAGGCCAGTCCTATGGCAGGGGCCGAACTGCCAGCAACAATGAGGAAGCTAGCAGTTCAAGGACTTCGGGAACAACAGAAAAAGGAGATGGGACGAGAGGTGGCAGATCGTTTCAGCGTGGTAGAGGAAATGGCCGTGGAAGGGGAACAGGTTACTAGTGTTACCGATGCCACAAGTTGGGGCACTGCTCTTTTGAGTGCCCAGAAACAGATTCAACTGGACAGCGAGGCGCGTATGTGGCGCAACTGGAGGAAGCAACAACACCTCCTCAAGAGGCAGAAAATGCCCCAGAAATAGGAGAAGCTTTAGTGCTGCATAAGGTGTTGTTGAAGCCAGTTGATGAGAGTATTGAGCAGACGCAGCGGAAAGCTCTGTTCAGGACAGTTTGTAAATCGCAAGGTAAGTGCTGTAAAATGATAATTGACAGTGGGAGTACTGACAATTTGGTGTCAACCGAGATGGTGGAGAAGTTAGGACTGAAGCATCTGAAACACCCCAATCCATATCGAGTTTCATGGCTACAGAAGGGGCACCAATTACTGGTGGATGAGCAGAGTGAAGTTGAATTTTAGATAGGGCGTTATAAGGATAAAATCATTTGTGACATTATGCCAATGGACGCATGCCACATCTTGTTGGGCAGAACTTGGCAATATGACAGAAAAGTGACACACGATGGGGTGTTGAACTGTTATAAGTTCGAAAAAGATGGGGTTAGGCATACCATTGTGCCTATCAGGGAAGAGAAGGAGGCAGCGGAATTTTTTTTTAAAGCAGGTTGAAAATAGCGAGATAAATTATGCTGTAGTCAGAAAGACAAGGACAGTTCTGTTGCACACAAAAATCACAGATTTGCCTATAGAAATACAGTAGATGTTGGAAGAATTTACGGATATAGTAGTTGACGAATTGCGAGATAAGTTACCTCCCAAGCGGGGTATTGGTCACCATATTGACTTCATACCAGGAGCCAGCTTACCAAATAAGGCAGCTTATCGAATGAGCCCCAAGGATAATGAAGAAATCAGAAAACAGGTGCAGGAGCTATTGGACAAAGGATTGATCAGGGAGAGTTTGAGCCCATGTGTTGTACCAACAGTTCTCACCCCCAAAAAGGGAGGAGAATGGCGGATGTGCACTGATTCCAGGGCCATCAATAAAATCACCATACGGTACAGATTTCCGTTACCGCATATGGATGATATGATGGACTGTCTGAGTGGGGCAGCTTACTTTTCTAAGATAGATTTAAAAAGCGGATATCACCAGATTCGGATACGTGAGGGAGACGAGTGGAAGACATATTTTAAAACCAATGAAGGCTTATATGAATGGCTAGTCATGCCGTTCGGGTTGAGCAATGCGCCCAACACCTTCATGAGACTCATGAATGAGATGCTAAAGGAATATATTGGGAAGTTCATAATTGTTTATTTGGATGACATTCTTATTTTTAGTAAGACACGAGAAGAACAATTCCGGCATGTGCGTATAGTGTTGGAGAAGCTACAATAGAACAAGTTATTGATAAATTTGAAGAAATGTACATTTTTGCAAAGAGAGTTAATTTATCTGGGATTTATGATAGTGGAGAACGAATTGAAGATGGATCCAGAAAAGGTGACAACAATCATAAATTGGCCGTCACCGAAGAATTTGTTTGAGGTACGTAGTTTCCACGGATTAGCAAGTTTTTACAGGAAGTTTATTAAAAATTTCAGCGGAATTTGTGCTCCTATGTTGGAGACCATCAAAAAGGCTAGCCAACCTTTTCGATGGACAGAAGCAGCAGAAAAGAGCTTTCAGCTATTGAAAAAGAAAATAACAGAAAGACCGATTCTCAGGCTACCAGATTTTCAAAATCTATTTCAGGTACGTTGTGATGCTAGTGGAACAACAATCAGGGCTGTACTCAGTCAGGAGGACAAATCGGTAGCATTTTTCAGTGAAAAACTGAATGAGATTAGGCAGAAGTACTCCTTGTATGACAAGGAATTCTACGCAGTGGTACAGGCGCTAAGACAGTGGAGGCATTATTTGTTGGGGAACAAGTTCGTGCTGTTTTTAGATAATTCTGCATTGCAATATGTAATGCAGCAACACAAACTTAATCATAAACATGCCAAATGGGTGGAGTACTTACAGAGTTTTAATTTTGTACTGAAACATATCAGCGGGCAAGCGAATAAGGTAGCTGACGCATTGAGCAGAAAAGATTTACTATTGCAGGAAAGCACTGTGCAGGTTTTGGGCTTTGAACATTTACGAGATCTTTTTAAGACAGACACAGATTTCAGAGAAGCCTATGAGGCGTGCCAAAACCCTTTGATAAGGGGAAATAGTCCTTGGTTGGACTATAACATACAGGAGAAATTGCTTTTTAAGGGAGGACAATTGTGTATCCCCAGTTGTTCTATGAGGGAGAATATCATTCGTGAAAAACACAGTGGGGGATTGGCTGGACACTTCGGTATTGACAAGACCTTGGAGCAGCTTAGTCACTTTTATTTTTGGCCAAGAATGCGACGGGACGTACAACGTTTTGTGGCTAAGTGTAAGGTGTGTCAACTAGCGAAGGGACATAGCCAGAACACAGGATTAATATACGCCATTTGCCTATCCAGGCAGACCTTGGGATTCAGTGAGTTTAGATTTTGTGTTGGGACTGCCAAAAACACAGAAAGGTTATGATTCGGTGATGGTAGTGGTAGATCGTTTCTCAAAAATGGCACATTGTGTACCTTGTCGGAAAACTAGTGACGCCACTTACGTGGCCCACTTGTTTTTTAATGAGATTGTCAGATTACACGGGTTACCAACAACCATCCTATCAGACAGAGACGTGAAGTTCACGGGACATTTTTGGCGTACCTTATGGAAAACGATGAACACCCAATTAAGCTACAGTGCTGCTTATCACCCGCAAACCGACGGGCAAACAGAAGTTGTGAACAGAAGTCTAGGAAATCTGTTACGCAGCTTAGTCGGAGAAAATTCTAGAATGTGGGATCGAGTGCTAGCGCAAGCAGAGTTTGCTTACAACGATTCACCGAATCGTAGCACGGATCTCAGTCCCTTCCAGATTCTTTATGGCATGCACCCTCGTGGAGTGCATGACCTTCGGGATCTTTGTTTACAGGAACGACGGAGTGTGGATGCAGAAGATTTTGCCAATGCAATGAGGGATTTACATGAACAAGTGAAGGCAAAATTACAGGACAACAGCTCGAAGTATAAGGAACATGCAGATTTGAGGAGAAGAGAAGTTCATTTTGAGGTAGGGGATGAAGTTCTGGTACACTTGTGTAAGGAGTGGTTCCCTAAAGGTACGTACGATAAACTGAAGTACAAGAAGATAGGGCCTTGTAAGATCTTGCGAAATTTTTCAGCAAATGCCTACGAAATACAACTACCACCTGGAGTAGGCATATCACCTATCTTCAATGTGGCAGATCTGTTTCCGTATACAGGCGATCTGTTGGAAGGAAAAAAGGATGAACCCGGAAAATCCACGCGGAGCACCCAGGAAGACAGAGAAAGCTGGAAAAGACAAATGCCTTATGTCCAACCTCCTGAGATCGAAGGCATCCTCGAAACTCAGGTAGTTAGGCGTACTCGGCGAAAAAATTATTTTCTGTACCTGGTCAAGTGGAAGAACCGTCCAATTGAGGACAACTCATGGCTTGATGCCAGGCAGATTGAACGAATAGGGACATCGGTAGAGGAGCTCATGAACCGGAGTCATGATCTTTTCTCACCCTGGGAGCCTGATGCAGGAGCATCCAGCTCACTGTGACGAGGCAGAAAGAACTCCAACCAGGTTAAAAAGCGAGAGTCGATTGAACTGTCAAATTCTGTTGGGAATATTTTTTTTTCTATTTTATTTTACAAATCAACAAAAGCTAGGTGTCTCTTTTATTTTCCAGTTTAGGATTACTGTAGTTTCGGTTGTTAATTAAAAGGTAGTTTATATAATTAGGAGAAATAACCATCAACTGTTCCTACAAGTCTTGGAATGCCAGATGACTGTAGTGATGGAAAGAAATAGAAGTTATGTAACTATTTTTATAACAGTTAAACCAACTGCAAACATCAATTGAATATAGAGGACTATAAAGCCAAAATACATGTAACAGAGAGGGGTTCAGTTCAGAAGAGAATAAATTGAGTGAATTCATAAATAGAAACTATCAAGCATTCAAAACCAGAGAAGTATTGTCCATCGAAATTGTCTACATAATTATTTGTTGACTTTCATTCATATTTTCATCACCCAATAGACCACTGTATCATTATAAATTAGTATACTATCATGGCTACTGTACAAGAATAATTTACAGTCAAATCTAAGTCAAGCAGATAGAATTTTAAACAAATTCTGAGTCATAAGACAACCAGTCACGCTCACGTTCAAGTGCACAGCAACCTAAACGAAGGACAAGCGAATACGTTCAAATGCACAGCAACATAAACGAAGGACAAGAAAATGTGCCAAAGGTAACAAATAACCATAGATTTTTTTCATCAAAATTTCATTTAAATTGTCCAGAATAATAATCTACAGCAAGAGTCGGTAGGGCCGAGTCCCATTACATAGACAGAGACCAGTCTAGCCACGGCGGATTCAAATACAGTCAAATTACAAAAACCTAGGTCAAACAAAAAAACCTTGAGTTAGGGTTTGTGATAGACCAGCAAGCAGGGTCACACTGGAGCCCATATCTTTATACACAAAATCAAACTAGAACGAAAATGGCAAATGAATAACAATACAGTGACCAGACAACAGACTAGCGGACGGGTCATCCTCCAAGCAAAAGCCAACATTCACAAACAGAACAAGTTTCAGGCCTACCCATAATATAAGCAGCCAAATATCATCGAATACAGGAGAATACGCCATCCAGGTCGCCTGTGAGGACCTGCAAGGAACCAAAAGTAAGATTAGTGCATGTTACAGAGAAAATACAGAGGAATGAAACCCTATAGAAGAAACATTAACCTGATAAATGAAACCCTTACCTGGAGGACGCGAAGAGAAGCCATTTCTGGAACAGTGAACGAAGTTGAGCGACTGGAGAGAAAAGGGGCAAGTTGGGTTAGACCCAGAACAAGGAGAAGGTGGAATTGAAGCAAGGAGAAATAATGTACCTGTGTTAAAACTAAAGGTGCATCTCGAAGAACCCTGTGCTTCCAGCCATGGTAAATGCCGCGTCGTGAGAAGGCGAACAAACCCAGACAATTACCAACAAACCGAACTTGGAATAAAAACTTAGAGAACCAGTAGCATATACAGAGACTGCACAATGAAAGCCGTATGATAGAGAACAGGGAGATTAAATTCGAGCCACAGTCGAAATACGACCAACCGAAGTTACAGCTATAACCACAAGCAAGCCAAACAACCAGTGAATCTATCGAAGACATAACCAACGAATATCAGTGTGACTTACCAAGGATTGAGCACGAAGCCAGGCAAGTAACCTCCACAACTAGACAAAATTGTTTTCGAACAGACGAACAGAATAACCAAACACGTAGCGAAGGTCTCGTACAACACCCAGAACCAGTTAAAGCACAACACATTGCCCACAAATTTCATTGCAGAGCTGAAGGAACCACAACACAGCGCAGCCATTGTTTTCCCAACGCAGAGCTCACAAAACCCTCGGCGCAACAGAACAATAACCAACGAAGAATCGAGAAGACGCGTTAAACATTAGGGTTGAGTAGCATACCGAGGCTGGGTACTGCCATATTAAGACTGCATTTAATATCCAACTACCACCAACCTACAGAACCGCGGGAGAACACCATCCAACCGCCATGTAAATAGTCCAACACATAACAAAAAGCACAAAAGCGTTGCCAAGTGGGATGGGTCCCATCAGAGTGGTATCAGAGCTGTTTGAGTGGAAGAGATTTGGGAGAAATGGATATAGGTAGACGAGGATGAGGCCGAGGTGCTCGTAGAATGGCAGATGAGGCATTAAGAGAAGAACTCAGAGTTCTTACTGCTCGATTGGAAGCAGTAGAGGTAGGCAGGAGAAGAGATCTAGAGTTAGGTGATGTGAGCGAAGAAGAAGTGGAAGTGGCAGCAGATGGGCCTGAAGGTGACTCACCAGAAGTGAAGTTATTGAAGTCTGTATTATTGTTAAATAGCAGACCAAAACCAGAATTACCAACCTACGATGGCAGTTTATCTATCGACGTTGTATTAGATTGGATTAGTGAGATGGACAAGTATTTTGAATGAGAGGAAGTTAGTGAAGACCGTAGGGTCAAGTTTGCAGCAACAAAGCTGAAAGGACACGTAACCCTATGGTGGGACAGTGTCCAGAACGAGAGAAAGAGGTTGAACAAACCTCGGATAAAAACTTGGACGAGGATGGTAGCTAAATTGAAGGGCAGATTTCTGCCAAGAGATTACCAAATCACGTTACATAGGCAGGTTCAAAATTTGAGACAGAGGGGATTGACTGTGAAAGAGTATACAAAGGAATTTTATCGAGTAAATTTGCGAGCAGGATACACAGAGGGTACAACAAAAAGGACAGCCAGATATGTAAATGGGCTGAGGATGGAGATTTTGGATGAAATAAGCATTTTGTCTCCCAACAATACAGAGGAGGCATACCAGAGCGCAATCAAAGCAGAGGAGAAACTTAACCGAAGACAGAATTCCCGGAGAGGATGAGGTTCGACTAGAGGAAGAGGCCAGTCCTATGGCAGGGGCCGAACTGCCAGCAACAGTGAGGAAGCTAGCAGTTCAAGGACTTTGAGAATAGCAGAAAAAGTAGATGGGACGAGAGGTGGCAGATCGTTTCAGCGCGGCAGAGGAAATGGCCGTGGAAGGGGAACTGGTTACCAGTGTTACCGATGCCACAAGTGGGGGCACCGCTCTTTTGAGTGCCCAGAAACAGATTCAACTGGACAGTGAGGCGCATATGTGGCGCAACTGGAGGAAGCAGCAGCACCTCCTCAAGAGGCAGAAAATGCCCTAGAAACAGGTGAAGCTTTAGTGCTGCATAAGGTGTTGTTGAAGCCAGTTGATGAGAGTATTGAGCAGACGCAGCGGAAAGCTCTGTTCAAGACAGTTTGTAAATCGCAAGGTAAGTGCTGTAAAATGATAATTGACAGCGGGAGTACTGACAATTTGGTGTCAACCGAGATGGTGGAGAAGTTAGGACTGAAGCGTCTGAAACAACCCAATCCATATCGAGTTTCATGGCTATAGAAGGGGCACCAGTTACTGGTGGATGAGTAGAGTGAAGTTGAATTTCAGATAGGGCGTTATAAGGATAAAATCATTTGCGACATTATGCCAATGGACGTATGCCACATCTTGTTGGGCAGACCTTGGCAATATGACAGAAAAGTGACACATGATGGGGTGTTGAACTGTTATAAGTTCGAAAAAGATGGGGTTAGGCATACCCTTGTGCCTATCAGGGAAGAGAAGGAGGCAGCTGAAGTAAATGAAACTAAGGCATTGCTAATGAGCGGAAAACAATTTTTAAAGCAGGTTGAAAACAACGAGATAAATTATGCTATAGTAAGAAAAACAAGGACAGTTCTATTGCACACAGAAATCACAGATTTGCCTATAGAAATACAATAGATGTTGGAAGAATTTACGGATATAGTAGTGGACGACTTGCCAGATAAGTTACCTCCCAAGCAGAGTATTAGTCACCATATTGACTTCATACCAGGAGCCAGCTTACCAAATAAGGCAGCTTATCGAATGAGCCCCAAGGATAATGAAGAAATAAGAAAACAGGTGCAGGAGCTATTGGACAAAGGATTGATCAGGGAGAGTCTGAGCCCATGTGCTGTACCAACAGTTCTCGCCCCCAAAAAGGGAGGAGAATGGCAGATGTGCACTGATTCCAGGGCCATCAATAAAATCACCATATGGTACAGATTTCCGTTACCGCGTATGGATGATATGATGGACTATCTGAGTGGGGCAACTTACTTTTCTAAGATAGATTTAAAAAGTGGATATCACCAGATTCAGATACGTGAGGGAGACGAGTGGAAGACAACTTTTAAAACCAATGAAGGCTTATATGAATGGCTGGTCATGCCGTTCGGGTTGAGCAATGCGCCCAGCACCTTCATGAGACTCATGAATGAGATGCTAAAGGAATATATTGGGAAGTTCGTAATTGTTTTTTTGGATGACATTCTTATTTTTAGTAAGACACGAGAAGAACACTTCCGGCATGTGCGTAAAGTGTTGGAGAAGCTACAGCAGAACAAGTTATTGATAAATTTGAAGAAATGTACGTTTTTGCAGAGAGAGTTAATTTATCTAGGATTTATGACAATGGAGAACAAATTGAAGATGGATCCGGAAAAGGTGACAGCAATCATAAATTGGCCGTCACCGAAGAATTTGTTTGAGGTACGTAGTTTCCACGGATTAGCAAGTTTTTATAGGAAGTTTATTAAAAATTTCAGCGGAATTTGTGCTCCTATGTTCGAGACCATCAAAAAGGCCAGCCAAACTTTTCAATGGACAGAAGCAGCAGAAAAGAGCTTTCAGCTATTGAAAAAGAAAATAACAGAAAGACTGATTCTCAGGCTACCAAATTTTCAAGAATTATTTCAGGTACGTTGTGATGCTAGTGGAACAGCAATCGGGACTATACTCAGTCAGGAGGACAGACCGGTAGCATTTTTCAGTGAAAAACTGAATGAGAGTAGGCTGAAGTACTCCTCGTATGACAAGGAATTCTACGCAGTGGTACAGGCGCTAAGACATTGGAGGCATTATTTGTTGGGGAACGAGTTCGTGCTGTTTTCAGATAATTCTGCATTGCAATATGTAATGCAGCAACACAAACTTAATCATAAACTTGCCAAATGGGTGGAGTACTTACAGAGTTTTAATTTTGTACTGAAACATATCAACGAGCAAGCGAATAAGGTAGCCGACGCATTGAGCAGAAATGCTTTACTATTGCAGGAAAGCACTGTGCAGGTTTTGGGCTTTGAACATTTACGGGATCTTTATAAGACATACACAGATTTCAGAGAAGCCTATGAGGCGTGCAAAAACCCTTTGATAAGGGGAAATAGTCCTTGGTTGGACTATAACATACAGGAGAAATTGCTTTTTAAGGGAGGAAAATTGTGTATCCCCAGCTGTTCTATGAGGGAGAATATCGTTCGTGAAAAACACAGTGGGGGATTGGCTGGACACTTCGGTATTGACAAGACCTTGGAGCAGCTTAGTCACTTTTATTTTTGGCCAAGAATGCGACGGGACGTACAACGTTTTGTGGCTAAGTGTAAGGTGTGTCAACTAGCAAAGGGACATAGCCAGAACACAAGATTATATACGCCATTGCCTATTCCAGGAAGACCTTGGGATTCAGTGAGTTTAGATTTTGTGTTGGGACTTCCAAAAACACAGAAAGGTTATGATTCGGTGATGGTAGTGGTAGATCGTTTCTAAAAAATGGCACATTTTGTACCTTGTCGGAAAACTAGTGATGCCACTTACGTGGCCCACTTGTTTTTTAATGAGATTTTCAGATTACACGGGTTACCAACAACCATCCTATCAGACAGAGACGTGAAGTTCATGGGACATTTTTGGCGTACCTTATGGAAAAATATGAAAACCCAATTAAGCTACAGTTCTGCTTATCACCCGCAAACCGACGGGCAAACAGAAGTTGTGAACAGAAGTCTAGGAAACCTGTTACGCAGCTTAGTCGGAGAGAATTCTAGAATGTGGGACCGAGTGCTAGCGCAAGCAGAGTTTGCTTACAATGATTCGCTGAATCGTAGCACAGGTCTCAGTACCTTCCAGATTCTTTATGGCATGCACCCTCGTGGAGTGCATGAGCTTCGAGATCTTGGTTTATAGGAACGACGGAGTGCGGATGGAGAAGATTTTGCCAATGCAATGAGGGATTTACACGAACAGGTGAAGGCAAAATTACAAGACAGCAGCTCGAAGTATAAGGAACATGCAGATTTGAGGAGAAGAGAAGTTCATTTTGAGGTAGGGGATGAAGTTCTGGTACACTTGCGTAAGGAGCGGTTCCCTAAAGGTACGTACAATAAACTGAAGTACAAGAAGATAGGGCCTTGTAAGATCTTGCGAAAGTTTTCAGCGAATGCCTACGAAATACAACTACCACCTGGAGTAGGCATATCACCAATCTTCAATGTGGCAGATCTGTTTCCGTATACAGGCGATCTGTTGGAAGGAAAAAAGGGTGAACCCAGACAATCCACGCGGAACACCCAGGAAGACAGAGAAAGTTGGAAAAGAAAAATGCCTTATGTCCAATGTCCTGAGATCGAAGGTATCCTCGAAACTCAGGTAGTTAGGCATACTCGGTGGAAAAATTATTTTCAGTATCTGGTCAAGTGGAAGAACCGTCCGATTGAGGACAACTCATTGCTTGACACCAGGCAGATTGAACGAACAGGGACATCGGTAGAGGAGCACATGAACCGAAGTCATGATCTTTTCTCACCCCGGGAGCCTGATGCAGGAGCATCCAGCTCACTATGACGAGGCAGAAAGAACTCCAACCAGGTTCACAAGCGAGAGTCGATTGAACTGTCAAATTCTGTTGGGAATAATTTTATTTTATTTTATTTTACAAATCAACAAAAGCTAGGTGTCTCTTTTATTTTCCAGTTTAGGATTACTGTCGTTTCGGTTGTTAATTAAAAGGTAGTTTATATAATTAGGAGAAATAACCATCAACTGTTCCTACAAGTCTTAGAATGCCAGATGATTGTAGTGATGGAAAGAAATAGAAGTTATGTAACTATTTTTATAACAGTTAAACCAACTGCAAACATCAACTGAAAATAGAGGACTATAAAGCCAAAATACATGTAACAGAGAGGGGTTCAATTCAGAAGAGAAGAAATTGAGTGAATTCATAAATAGAAACTATCAAGCATTCAAAACCAGAGAAGTACTGTGCATCGAAATTGTCTACATAATTATTTGTTGATTTTCATTCATATTTTCATCACCCAATAGACCATTGTATCATTATAAATTAGTATACTGTCATGGCTACTGTACAAGCATAATTTACAGTCAAATCTAAGTCAAGCAGATAGAATTTTAAATAAATTCCGAGTCATAAGACAACCTGTCACGCTCACGTTCAAGCGCACAACAACCTAAACGAAGGACAATCGAATACGTTCGAATGCACAACAACATAAACGAAGGATAAGCGAATGTGCCAAAGGTAACAAATAACCATACATTTTTTTCATCAAATTTTCATTTAAATTGTCCAGAATAATAATCTACAGCAAGAGTCGGTAGGGCCGAGTCCCGTTACATAGACAGAGACCAATCTAGCCACGGTGGATGCAAATACAGTCAAATTACAAAAACCCAGGTCAAACAAAAAAACCCTGAGTTAGGGTTTGTGACAGACCAGCAAGCAGGGTCACGCTGGAGCCCATATCTTTATACACAAAATCGAACTAGAACGAAAATGGCAAACGAATAACAATACAGTGACCAGACAACAGACTAGCGGACGGGTCATCCTCCAAGCAGAAACTAGCATTCACAAACAGAACAAGTTTCAGGCCTACCCATAATATAAGTAGCCAAATATCATCGAATACAGGAGAATACGCCATCTAGGTCACCTGTGAGGACCTGCAAGGAACCAGAAGTAAGATTAGTGCGTGTTACAGAGAAAATATAGAGGAACGAAACCCTATAGAAGAAACATTAACCTGATAAATGAAACCCTTACCTGGAGGATGCAAAGAGAAGCCATTTCTGGAACAGTGAATGAAGTTGAGCGACTGGAGAGAAAAGGGGCAAGTTGGGTTAGACCCAGAACAAAGAGAAGGTGGAATTGAAGCAAGGAGAAATAATGTACCTATGTTAAAACTGAAGGTGCATCCCGAAGAACCGTGTGCTTCCAGCCACAGTCAATGCCGCGTCGTGAGAAGGCGAACAAACCCAGACAATTACCAACAAACCGAACTTGGAATAAAAACTCAGAGAACCAGTAGCATATATAGAGACCGCACAATGAAAGCCATATGACAGAGAACAGGGAGATTAAATTCAAGCCACAGTCGAAATATGACCAACCAAAGTTACAGCTATAACCACAAGCAAGCCAAACAACCAGTGAATCTATCGAAGACATAACCAATGAATATCAGTGTGACTTACCAAGGATTGAGCACGAAGCTAGGCAAGTAACCTCCACAGCCGGACAGAATTTTTTTCGAACAGATGAGCAGAATAACCAAACACGCAGCGAAGGTCTCATACAACACCCAGAACCAGTTAAAGCATAGCACGTTGCCCACAAATTTCATTACAGAGCCAAAGGAACCACAGCACAGTGCAACCATTTTTTTCCCAACGCAGAGCTCACAAAACCCTCGGCGCAACAGAACAATAACCAAAGAATAATCGAGAAGACGTGTTAAACATTAGGGTTGAGTAGTATACCGAGGCAGGGTACTGCCATATTAAGACTGCATTTAATATCCAGCTACCACCAACCTACAGAACCACAGGAGAACACCATCCAAACGCCACGTAAACAGTCCAACACATAACAAAAAGCACAAAAGCGTTGCCAAGTGCGCTAGGTCCCATCACAATCATAGGCCTAACGCTAAGAAAAAGTAGTCCCCTAGTCTAGCAACCTCATAAAAAATAGTTATTCCTTAAACGACGTGAAGAAAACTATCATAATGCCTGTAGCTATAAATAAGAGTTAATAGGGGGTTGTTGAAAAAATTAAAGGTTTATCCTTGAAATTGGTGGCAATCCAGATTATGAAAATGACAGGAAAATCCTTGATCGGATACAGAACAAGAAGGCTGAATATTAAATATTTCCTCAGTTTAATAATTGTTGTGTGAAGAATATTTACAGAATAATCATCTCAATTTGAGAAAAAAAAATCCACTTAGTTAATTTAGAAGAAAAGGTTGTTGTGACATGGGTTGTTTAGTCTGTTATCACTCAAGTTGTCCCTAGGCTTCTATTAGGGATACGGCCGAGGTAACCACAAACCAATCTTCTGATTGCAAGTTCTAGCCTAGCTGCAATCGGAGAGGGCTCTCTCCTTTAGATTCAACCTTAGTTGATGATTTTAGGCTAGCTTTCTGACTTCAAGGGAATGTTGACTGTGATTGGGAGGAAGGTA
>APFE031676506.1:2199-14989 GCA_000404065.3 Pinus taeda | reverse complement strand
AACCCTTTACAATATCGCTTCGGGTGGTATTTATAAACAAAATATCAAGAAGACATCATTACAAGTGACCGTGACAGGTCTGCTTAGAACTCTTCAAAAGAATCTAAATGCCACTGGAAATAAATGCAAGTAAATCTTTTTGGCTGCGCTGGGGGCAGCTGAATCGGGACAGGTGACGAGGTGGCCCTTGGGGACCAGATGCGTTGCTGCTGGAGTGAATGTGCTTTGGGGCTGCAGTTTGGTTTTGGTGCGAATTGAATGTGCAATTATTATGATTTGAGAGCTCCAGGTGACTTTGCTCTCCTCCTACAGATCTGCCGGAAGATGTTCAATTTCTCTTGCTTTGGGCCGCTGCTCAAGATATTCTCTGATACACTTTGCCGCTACTTTGATAATTTCCGCCGTCGACTGATACTATTTGACACGCTTGAAGCCTACTGATTTGATCTGATACACTTTGAACTCTGTGAATGATCTGCTGCTATCTTTAAACCGGATCATTTGGCATGATTGGGCGATTTCGGGCTTTTTTGGCGCGCAGTGGGTTCGGCAATCAGAAGATTCCCTGAAGATTCCTCGAAATGGCCTATTTCGTGCATCGAAAACTGCCTCTGTTTCTTGATCTGGAGCTCCGAAGTGCGACTTTTCTTCTTGCGTGAAGCTTCTTCGGCTTTTCTGGCTGCTGACGTAAGCACTGCGTCGGCTGTACGGTGGATGACGTCATCAGTGGGTCCCTGGTACAGCACGACATGTTGGGGTACTGGTGGACTGTGGTGAAGAGACTCTGATGCGATATAGCGATATCGCATCGGCGGGAAAGAGGGGGATCATTAGGTTGGGCGTGTGGTGCTTGCGATTGCCGATATGCAATATCGCGATATCGCATCGGGGGAGACGGAGGGGTAAACAAATTGGACACTCGGCGCTTGCGATCGCCGATTTCCGATTTCGCAATGTCGCATCGGCGGGGAACTGGTGGGCAAGGATTTGCATGAAAGTGAGAAGGCGCGGTTGCGATGCGAAAATGGCTTTGAGGGGGGAAAAAGGTAAGCAAGTGGGTGCGAAGGGCCTTTGAAGTTTCGGAAGGGGTCCGAATACTTCGGGGGAGTTTTACACTTAGGAAGGAGTCCATAGTATGTGGAAGGTGGTTTTGGAGGTTGGGTTCTTGCTTAGTTTCTGATAAACTAAGCAATTCCCGGGACTTACTATGGTTATGTCTCAACCAGGGGGAGGGACTATTACATAGGGGAATTTACTTAATATTAATACGGGGACGGGAAACATAGGGAGCTATATAATAACGTTAGTGGTTAACATGGAGATGATAAGAAAGCGCTAAGTTCGGGGGGAACTTAGGCTGTTGCAGTGGGGGAGGACCATACTTCGGGAGAAGATATGGAACAACTTTGAGCAAAGCAGATCTTTACTCAACCAGAGTGATGAAGATGATGAACTAAAGAGGTGTCAAGCAGATCTTGACCTCTTTTTGGCGATGTTAGTTAATGATTGGGGGAAAGCAGAGAAGGGGAGTTAGTTATACCTCATTTGAGCCTTTTTCTTACAAACCTTTGTTGATTATGTTCTGCATGGTATGATACCTGCAAACTTGGAACTTGTCAGCAATTCAACAGCCTCAGAACTACCTACCCAGCCTACTTCCTAGCATTTTTTCTTCTTTTGCTTGGGGGTGCACTTAGACTTGCAAACCCATCATACATTTTTCTTTTGATGCTTCCTATCTACCTACTACCCTTATTTCTTCCAGAGCCCAGATTAAACTGTTGGACTCGTTTGTTTCTCTACCTATCTAAGAGTCTGCCAAGATTAAACTGTTTGGACAGACTTAAAATCTCGATATTCTAAAACATGAAATTTAAACTTAGGGAGACCAAGATTAAACTGTTTGGACCTCCCTTTAACTAAAAGTAGTGATACCAGGAAAAATTTTACAAAATTTGAAGGCAATTGAATGAATCTTGAGGAAGCCTTCTTCATTTGGAGACTGTTTGAGCAAATATGGAGCATTGCAGCAAGCAAAGTACGACATATTTGGCCTGTGAAATGCCAATCATGAAAAATGAATACCTGCTGCAGCAAGAACTAACTGTGACATTACTCTTGTGATGATTTAATGGTATGTGATTGTTATTTATGTGTTCAAAATCAATGAAATTTGTTGTTAATTTGATATTATCATCTTATTCAAAATTGTTTGTTGGTTAATGTTTTCACGCTTCAATATTAATTAAGAACTGGTTCATGATTGATAACGAACATAATCTTATGTCCATGCATCTTAATCTTATCATTCTTTCTTTAAGATTCATGTCAACTTTCTTACTTGTTGATATATTCTGTGTTTATCTTAATTGAAGCATTTCATAAAGTTGTTTTGACTTGTTATTTGTCATAAGCTTTGTCGATATTTCCTTTCTTTCACTCATTTTGTCTAAAACAAATTGATAAACAAACATGGTGGCAACTGCGCACAGATATCGAATGAGACTCCTATCCCAAATGGTGTAAGGTCTAATTAGGAAGTTTCACCAGGGAGATCCCGTTACCATTGGTGGAGCATTTGGGCCCATCAATACATTCCTATGTAGTCTTTTGCATATGGTCGTATGTAGGATTGAAATGTTTGATATAGTATTCTTTTTTCTACCAAACGACCCTTTCCACATGCTTTCTTTGAATTTTCCTTGCATATACTATTTTATTTTCCCTTTGTTATTTAGACATTCACTTATGATACTACCCTACTTATTCATCCATTTGATGTTTTATTTCATCCACGTGCCCTTGGTTCTATCTAATTTCTCTCTAGCTACCATTTTTGGCTAACAATGAGTCTCCATGTTATCTAATCTTCTTAGATAACTTAGCAACTAGAACATAACCAATGCTTCAATGGGGAAAGCCACAACTTCTGTTGAGACAATCTCATATGGAATTGTTGATTTAATCTTGAACCTTTTTTCGGTTAAATGTTTTTGTAGTCTCTCTATCTATCTACACTTTCTTACTGAAGTGTTGCTACCCCATACTTCACATCTGTATAGTACCACCAAAACCACTAAAAACCCAAAAAGAGTCTTCTTATTTTTCTAGTCCCATAGATCAACTATCCTGCATCTATTGTGCAAAGAGTATAGAGCTCTACACCTCCCTTGTTAATTTTTCTTAGGGTTGTATTGTTCTTTGCTTTGATAATTGCATTTCAACATTTGCATATTAAATTCAGCGCATAATATCAGGTCATTATTCATGTTTACAACATTATTCCACAACATATGAAACTATATACGAATAATAACATCATCAATAGTGGAACATAAAGGAATAATAGAAGAAAAAAATTCACACATAGATACACCAGGATTGGTCGGAAACCAGGGAAAAACCCACTACGGGGAAAACCCTTTCAAATTCTTCTTCTTATTAGATTTTCATTGAATGGTTCAGCAAAAGATAATACAATGATCCATATCTTCAATCATAAACTTATCTAGCAAAATCAACTAAACAACATCCATGAAATGAAACCAACAATGCTCATTCTAAAAACCATGATTTGGAAGCCTGTGATGAAATGTCACTGCTTGCGGTCAATGGGCAAAACGTTGGTCAACTAAAAATTCAATCTTTAGGTTCCAGTCACAGGGAAGATTTGTCATGCATGCAGCTGAAAGGCTTTGGTCGAAATTTCTCCATGCCATGCTTGTGATTGCAACCAAAAATTCTCCATTGGATGCATGTGAATGCAGTCAAAATTTCTCCATGACATGTTGGTGGCTGAGACCCAAAACCCTAAAAGTAGAGATGCGAGCTTCAAACCCTATAATTTCACCTTCATGTGAATCTATTCCTCCGTGGACTAGCCTCAGGTCGTTGCAAGACAAAAAAAAAATGAAAAATAGAGGAATGATCTAAGATGATTTTCCAAATGAGGTTGAGGTCACTTGTATTTGTAGGCTTCCAAGGGTGTCCAATTTGCTTTAGGGCTGACCTGATAAAATATGCACATGTGGGATTATAATTAAAAAATACACTTTCCCTTGTCCAAATTGGGCGCTTCAATAGTCAAAATTGCTCCTTGAAAAGAGGAATCTCATCCCATTGTTGCAATTTGTCATTGACCCACTAAATTAATGGTCCCTCTTAGATAGGGAGAAATTCCAACTACATCATGTAATCATCGCAAGAATATTGTCATCAAATCATATCCAATCTCAAGTATCTCGTCATCAAATTTCATCACTGCTCATCTCTTCTCATCTCTTGATTGTTCTTGCTTATCTCTTGATTGTCGCTGCTCATATGCTGAACATTCTCGAATCTAAAAGAAGAAGAATTTGATATTGGAGGGGAGCCTAAGCTACCACCATCTATGATGTTAGAAAGCACATCTCAATCTGAAATAATATTAGGGAGAACATCTCAACCTAAAACTACATTGGGAAGCACATCTCAACCTAGAATCAGTGCCAGTGGGGAGCCCAATGCTACCACCCAGGAAACATCAACGAGGATCCAAATGTACAACCTGCATCAACATCAGAGAGCCTATGTGATTAATCTAGAACAACATCAGGGAGCACATCTCAACCTGAAATCACATTTAGGAGCTTATTCTAAACCCATAATATCATTGGGGAGCAAAAAATCTCCAACACCATATCGAGAAATAGGTGATATAAGGGAGCTCATCTCAACCCATCTTATTTCCCACTAATCTTCCCAATAATGACACTCAATATTTATGTGGTAGAACACCTGCATCATAATCCAAGCTTGGGTAATATTCCTGACTTACCAAAGGTAATGATCTCACACCCCCAAGCCCTCGCAACCCGTTGGCTAGATGGGGAGGGACAATCCCAACAAGCCCAATTTTTGGGTATGATGCCAACTGGGATATACTCTACTATACCAAGATAGGGGAGATTCATGACTTGTCAAAATAGTCAAGGATACACATACCCTATGGGTGATAATATGGGAGGTACCCAACATACTGCAAGAGTAGGGATCACGCACACCTATTGCCTAGAGTTCACTAAACCCTAGGAGCCCTCCATCTCAATTCCACACCTTGGGGGCTCAGATGGGGAAATAGAGTTGGCTCAGTGTTCTCAATAAATCCTTCTCTCTGTAGATCACAAACATATAATCATGCTCATATATGGTAATCATCATGTCTCAATAGTAGCAACCTTGTTCACCCTCCCTCTCACGGAGGTAGTAACCACAAACCGAAGCTTGTCTCGTATAACAACACTGACTGAAGATATCTCGGTCCCAACTATATACAAAATTATCTGTCAATCAGATCCCGCTCATTATTATCACAATGTATCCCTGTCATATCTATAATATTCTCAAACAACTCTCAAAAAGCTTCTTTAACCTTCCTCATAGCTATCCATGCTAGAAACATTGTACTCAACCTTGGTCATGCTTAAAGCTATGAAATTCTTATCCAAAAATATCATGGCATATCTCATACTAAAGCAAAAATCAAATGTGCTCATATCATCAATAAAAATCCCAACCAGAATCAATACATCCATGGAATCACATATCATAGCAAGAATATATTAGACCAAAAAATTGATTGTCCCATGCAAATATCTCGAAGGGTGCTTGACGAAAATTCAATGTGTATGAGGCAGCTCAATCATGCATTGACTCATAATATACATTGAACACCAATGTTTCAATCAACTATCGGTTGCTAAGTCAGGTTCAACAATAATTTCTTGAAATTCAATTGGAGTGTCCAATGATTCACATTTCTGCTTTATTTAACAACTTCACAATATAGATTTTATTTTCCCAACTTCATAACATAATCCATCATGCCATGATTCTTCATTTCAAACTTCAGACGCCATCTCCCTCTTACTTTGATCATCAGAGGCTCATTATCTGTCAAGAATAGACCATTAGTATATAAAACTAAAATCAAAGTCATACCTTGGACCACTTTTGAAGTAGAGTTTTGGATTGGCACATCTTCCTGGCTTCACCAAATGGTTGTCAATGCAAACATGCCAGGCTCGTGCAGCTTGCTTCATACCATGTGTTCTGTAAACGTAACACTTGACCAAAGCAATATGCTTATCCTTATACAAATCAATACTGTGCAATAAAATAATCTAAGTAAGTTGATCAAGTCTTAGATTGCAAATTAAAGCTAATATCAAAGCCATAAAAGTTTTGGCCAATATCATTATGACAAACTATTTTTTTTGGACCAAGTATGAGGTAGAGCTCACATTTATTTACTAAGCACTATCCAATCAAGCTTTATCAAGCCATCCTTATGATCATAACATGAATCATATCTGCCTCTTAATATGAATGGATACATCAGGGACAAGTCATATAAATTTAATCCATTCATTGTGAGATTACTTCATAATGAATCATAATTGTTTATACTTCAACCAATGAACCCAAAACAATGATGCCAATGCAAAATCATTAATGAATACCAATATTAGTCAGTGAAAGTTACTATGCTCACATAGCATTGTCATCATGGAAAATCATCATATATCAAGTCAAATGATTAGTCATCATGATTTGAACTTAAAGAGGAATGCAACAACTTATAGATATAATCATAAACACAGAGATGCAGTAGAAAAACACTTCATTTCATTAATAGAAAAATACTGAACTATGCTTACAAATAGAATGGAAATAAGATAGCTCGGGCGATGGTAGGTTATCTCTGAGAGGATATGTGGTGGCTACATGCCTCTAAACTATGTTACAATGAGGCTCAAGGGCCTATTTATTATTGGGAAACATGAGAAAACTCTAAACAACTAAAACCCTAACCCTAGGAGATGTAACACCAAGCGTTTGTGGGCCTCGTTGGGGTTAGTTGGGTAGCCAACTTCTTGGGGTCGTAACTTGGTCATATTACCTCCGTTTGGCACATATGATACCTTGTTGGAAAGGTCTCGTCGAGTAATACAAGTTTTATCACAAGCCCTTTCCTATGGCTATGAGCTTGCCACAGACCCCCAAAAACTACATTTAGGGGGTCAAAACTGCTTTGAAAGTTCAGGACCCGAAAAATTGCTAAAAATAGTAAATGTTGAAATGAACAAGGAAACAGATGAAACTGACTGAGAGCTCTAGGTGGAATAGGCGGGTGGCCACCAATATACACCTGGATCATTCCCCCTCCCCCTCCTTAGGAAAAAATGGTACCCATTGTGTGTAGAGCCTCCATGAGGTGAGGAAATTTCTGTTGAACCCGGTCCCTGGTGAACCACTTGCCCTAGTGAAGGAGTTGGTCTACTATGACAACTTGATATAATTGTATCCTCTATTGGCAAGTGTTCTTGATCTATGTTTCCATGATCTGATCAGTTGTGGCTTGTTCCATGCAGTCTGGGTTGAGCTCTGTTGGTGTCAGTTGTTCTACAATGTCAGATGTGTTCAACAATGGTGGAAAGTATGGCCAAAGGTGATCTACATTGTAAATTGGGTGCAAACCAAGGAACGGTGGGATGCTGAGCTCAAAGGCATTGTCACCGAAGGCCTTGGTGATGGTGTATGGCCCCTATTGGAGTGGGCAAAGCTTGTGGTGGGGTCCAGTAAGACGCTCCTTCTGCAAATGTAGCCAAATTTTGTCGCCCACCTGAAACTTGTACAAAACTCGATGCTGGCGCTGCTTGTACTTAGCATTGGCTCTCTCCAATATATCATGTACCTATTGGCGAATGTGTTGAAGTTTATCAATGAAGATGTTAGCCCTTTCAGCTTTGGACTGAACGTGAGCTGAATCTACCTGAGTGGATGCAAATGGTATGGCCACATCAATGGGGCATAATGGACGAAATCCCAGCCTTACCTGAAAAAGATGTGGCTTGTTGAGTTGTGGAGAGCTCTGTTATAGCTTTGTTGGACATAGGGGAGACTTTAATCCCACGTGTGTGGATGCTTCGAGTTGTACATGCAAAAAATGTGTACAATCATCATGTTGAAAACCTCTGCTTGGCCATTAGTTTGGGGATGGAAAGCTGTGGACTTAATTTTGTATCCAGCATCAACCAGAGACTTGACCAAAATGCACTTAGGAATATGCTATCCCGATTTGAGGCAATGGACTGTGGGATCCCAAAGTGTACCCACACTCGCTCAAAGAAGATCTTAACAGTGGCCTCTGCTATGATAATCTTCTTGCAGGCTGCTGTGATGGCCATCTTAGAGAATCTGTCAATGACCACGAAAACGCAATCATTATCATACTTAGTATAAGGAAGCCTGACATGTAATCCATGGAGATAGATTCCCAAGGCCGGCTAGGAGTAGGTAGAGGAGTATACATGCCTTGATTCTTTATGGTTGGTTTCGAAATGGCACAGATGGTGCAATATCTAATGTACTTCCCAACATCGTGAAGAATTTTCAGCCAATAAAAATACTTCTACAATATTGCCACTATTTTCTCTACTTCGAAATGTCCAGCGACCTGACTGTAGTGCGCCTCCCAAATCATCTTGGCATGCTCACTTGAAGGAACACAAATGTGTCCCAGATAGCATAACAGTGCATCTTGAAGATGAAAATTTGGAACTTGCTTCCTTTCCAGGAGTGTCTGGTATATGTTGCCGAATTCTGGATCTCTCTTGTAAAGATGTGACCACCCTGATGTCTCGTGCCCACAGGAGTCGAGCATAGTGACTAGCGCCATGATCGGTGGTTGGCTGAGGCAATCAACGACGTTATTGGTGCTGCCCTTCTTATACTTAATGTTCAAATGGAATTGTTGCAGATAGGTGAGCCATTTATGATGCCAATCGTTCTGCAACTTCCCTTGTGTCTGTATGAACTATAGAGGTCTGTGGTCTATGTGGATGACCGTTTCCTTCCCTAGAATGTAATGATTCCATTGACGACAAGCCTACACAATGGAATAAATTTCTTTGTCGTAAGTGGGGTACTTTCAGACTATATTTTGAAAGTGTGTCACTGTGGTAATCCACTGGATGCCCATGCTGAGTAAGAACCACACCAATAACATAGTCGGAGGCATCTGTCTCAATCTCAAATGGTTGTTTTAGGTTTGGTAATGTGAGCACTGGTGCAGAACAAAGGCAATTTTTCAACTCAAAGAACTCTTTTTGTTGGGTTTCCAACCAAAAAAACTTTTCTTTCACTTTGCCCTTGATGACTTGACTTAAAGGCCAAGTGATATGAGAGAACCCCAACACGAACCTATGGTAGAAATTGGCCAAACCCAAAAAGATGCAGAGCTCTATTAGAGTGGCTGAGGTTGACCAACCCCAAATAACTTGTATCTTGGATGGGTCCACATGTATGCACTGCTCATCAATGATGTATCCCAGATATTGAACCTCGGTTAGGCCAAAGGTGCATTTCTCCAAGTTAGCACACAACTTGTGTTGTCGTAGGGTTTGAAGGACCTGTCGAATATGGTGGAGGTGCTCTTCACAACTCTGAATGAAGATCAAGATGCCATCTAAATACACCACCACAAATTCATTGGTGAAGGGTCACAAGATGTCTTCCATTGGTCTCATGAAGGTTGCAGGGTCGTTTGTCAATCCGAATGGCATGACCAACGATTCGAAAAGGCCCTCCTTGGATTTGAAGGTAGTCTTCCACACATTGGAGGGTTCAATAGGCACCTGGTGATAACCTGACTTCAAGTCAATCTTGCTGAAATATTTGGGCCCTTTAAGTTGGTCCAAAAGGTCATCAATTCATGGGATTGGGTACCTATTCCAGACAGTGATCTTGTTAAGCACCCAATAGTCAATACAAAGCCTCCGGGTCCCATCATTCTTCTGTACCAATACAATCGGGCTCCCACAAGGTGATGAGCTTGGCCTGATGTGCCCTTTTTGCAATAGTTCCTAAATCTTCCTCTTGATCTCATCGTTCTCCAGAACAGGTGTTGATAGATCAGTCCATTGGGTAGGGGCGTGCCTGAGGTTAGATCGATGGAGTGATTGACCTTACAGTGAAGAGGTATCCCTATGGGTGAGGCGAAAATATCCTTGTACTCCTCCACAACCTTGTCATTGTGTTGTCGCTATGCAGGGGAGCCCTGCTTGGAAACCGTGGCCAAAACGTTCTTCTTGCCCTGGGGGTGAATCATAAGGAAAACAAATTTCCTGGTCTGGGAAATGATATTACTGCATTGCATTGCAGTGATTAAAGAGATGGAAATAGGCGGGGCAGAGAGATAACACATCTTGGTCCCTTCCTTGTTGTAGCGTGGTCCACTTTAGGTATTTGTCTTCATAGATCCCGATAGGGTAATATTGTTCCTTGATGGCATCTCAAAAAGAATTCCAAGTTTGTGCAGCTGAAAACAATGAGGGTTCACTCTCTTTCTTTTGTTCACAATATGTTTCCCACCAGTCCTTGACATGTGGGATGGCTTTGAGCAGTGCAAAAGTAATCTTTTCCCGATTGGAAAAGTCATGAACTAAAAAATATCCTTGCAACAGATTTAACCATTTATCTACGATATTTGCATCTATTAGGCCTTCGAATATGGGAATATCAAAGTTAACTTGTACCTTAAAAGGAGTGACGCCTATAGAGTGGCTCCTGGATGAAGATGCATCGCTTGTGGGTAGTCGTCGAAAGATATGGGTAAAGTTATCCATCATCGCGTCCCTTTGTCGCTCGAGAGATTCCTCAAGCAACATTTTGAAAGGATATCCTACCCCCTCATCTTTCTTTTCTTCCGCCATGGGAGGTCATTGGGTTTTGTGAGGTTGATCTTATAATGGTTCAACCAGATCAAGCCCTAACACCTTATACCCTGACCTTGTTGGGGACATGCAAAGAAAAACAGAGAAAGGGCAGGCAACTCTGATACCACTGATCTAAACTTAAACAAGAACACAACAATTTACTAATCATAAACAAACAGATGCAACAAAAAAACACTTCATTTCATTAATAGAAAAATATTGAACTATGCTTACAAACAGAATGGAAATAAGATAGCTCGGGCGATGGTAGTTTATCTCTGAGAAGAGATGTGGCGGTTACATGCCTCTTAACTGTGTTACAATGAGGCTCAAGGGCCTATTTATTATTGGAAAACAGGAGAAAACCCTAAAAAACCAAACCCTAATCCTAAGAGGTGTGACACCTGTTATCACTCAGGTTGTCCCTAGGCTCCTATTAGGGATATGGCCGAGGTAACTACAAACCAATCTTTTGATTGCAGGTTCTAGCCCACGTGGAATCGGAGAGGGCTCTCTCCTTTAGATTCAACCTTGGTTGATCTAGATTCAACCTTGGTTGATCTAGATTCAACCTCAGTTGATGATTTTAGGCTAGCTTTCTAACTTCAAGGGAATTGTTACACTGAATTTTGTCACCTTGACTATCTGCAGTTAT
Source organism: Pinus taeda (assembly GCA_000404065.3). Taxonomy (NCBI): domain Eukaryota; kingdom Viridiplantae; phylum Streptophyta; class Pinopsida; order Pinales; family Pinaceae; genus Pinus; species Pinus taeda. Next base: position 3,577 of record APFE031676506.1, on the reverse strand, counting down.
ATGGCCCCATCAATAGCCATATTGTCCTCTTTGTCAAGCCCCATACCTCTGCTCTTCATGTCAAAACTTCAAAAGAGAGAAAGTCACTTGAAAACATGTTTATCTCTGGGTACGCAGGTTCTCTCTACCTTGCCTGCGTGTACGCACTCCAAATACATTAGACCTGCGTAGTAATACGCTCTGTATACTAAAGCTAGGGTGCGTACCCCTGTAAAGGTCAAAAGGCGCAAGTTTCATCTTTAAAAAGTTACTTGTGGTCACTTCTAGAGCCTTCTAGAAGAGTTTTTGACGTCTATTGAGCGCCTCCAGATGGTTCATGCACCCCTATGATAGAGGAGCTTATCCCATCAAGAGAGGAGCTACCCCATCCAAAAGAGGGAGTATCCCATTGATGTTGGAACTGAATAACCTCTTCTAGAATACTATAAATATAGGCATTGGGCCAAAGGAGGAGAGGTTGAAATCTGAACATTCTAAAGGGTAAATGCTGCTGGAATTAGGACTTCCATTTCTTGACTTGTGAGGAGAGATCACTATCCTTCCTTGTTGCCATAGTGGGAGTGGGTGAGCTTGTCAAAGTAGAGGAAATCTCTTGCTGGACCCTGGGAGGAGCTTGCACAACACCAAGGCTCAGGTTGTAATGGTTCCTTCGATTATTTAATACAAATAAGTCCATTCTTCTCAATGATTTGTTAATGAATTATTTCATGCATTCCTTGGTCAATATGATAGATATGCTTTATTTTATAATGAACATTCAGATGCTATGTAATCGTTTCCCTTGTTAGTGTATGCATCTGAAGGTGAAGGAGGAGCTCATCTGGATCAACAAGACTGGACTACTACAACAAGCATTGGACCTAAGGTAAGATCGAAAACATTTGAATTCTTATAAAATGATGTGTATCTAGAGAAGGATAGCTCTTGTTTGGTTTGTTTGTCACTAGAGAGTCTTAGACTCCTAGGAAGGTTAGATTTGTCCGCAAATATAACTCGTTCCTCATGACAAATTGGCGACTCCACTGGGGACTCGTTCCTCATGACAAATTGGCGACTCGTTCCTCATGACAAATATAACTCGTTTCTCAGCAACCCCAGTACGGTCCGGTTAATCCTGGTTTTCCAGGAGGATATAATATTCCTAATGCAAATCCTATTCCAGGTTATCGTGGATATCCTCCTCCTGGGGCTGGTTTGGTGACCCCAAGTTTCCGTGATCCTAATCGGCAATTGCCCTTCATTGCAACTTTAGATTTACCAGACTTGACGTGTCTCACGAATGATCCAATAGCTTATTATCAATATTGGCCGTCAATGCCTAGTAAGTTGCCCAGTGACATTCCAAAGTTCGAAGGTAAGCCTGGAGAGGACCCTTCCA
>APFE031676502.1:830-13824 GCA_000404065.3 Pinus taeda | reverse complement strand
GAGAAGCTTATGTAAATTTTCATTCTTTTATTAATAAATTGCCTGAAGTGGTCGCGTTGGCTCAGGCCATGGACTGTTTCCCTCTTTGAGGGTTTTAACCACGTCAAGAATACTGATGTATTGATTTGTGATCTATTTGTGAGCATTGTCCTATGGTGTTTTGTCTAAGGAACTTACCCTGTAAATTCCTACATGGTATCAGAGCTATTTGAGGGCCACATCCGTTGGTGATCCAAATATGAAGCCAGTAGAACTGCATCCGATTGTCGTTTCCTAGATCTACTGCTTCTGACTGCTTTCGAGCCGAGATGACTTCTCTATTGTGTTAGGAGCATCTGTTCTAGTGAGGAACCCCTTTCGTTTGATGCGAAAAGGTTTCTGGTAGCCCTAGCTACGTCATTTTTAAGATCTGGAGGTATATAGTGTTTATTTGCAGTTTTTAGTTATTTTCTCTCTATTTATTTTGGTTTATTTAGCTCTCTATTTTTTTTATTACCAAATTTATTCTTTTCATTTCTACGTATGCTCTTTGCCCCGCGACTTTGTGCGATCTGGGTAAATCAGAAACATAAAGGAATAATTTTTCTCATGCATATGCTCTTTTCCGCTGCGCCTTAGTGTGATCTCGGAAAATCAGAAACATTGAGGAAAATATTTAGTTTCCGGCTAAAGCTAACTTCAAGCCATAAGGTTTGTTTTTTTGTATGTCTGTGTTGGGTTTTGTGTTTTTTGGTTTTATAGGCAAAAAAGAGCTTTCTCAAGTAAGCACGCACCTCAAAGCTTCAGTGACTAAAAAAACCCTTCATCTTTTCCAAAAATTACTAACCTTTTAAACTAGCTCACTTGGTGCAAAGTTACTTTATGAGAATAGAGGTCTTGAGTTCAAGTCTTTCTTTTTGTTGAGTTACTTTTTTCAAAAAGCACATGTAACTTATGTTTTAAAGTTACTTTATGTAAAAGTGTTTTCACCCATTAGAAAAAGTGAGTCACTTATAATTCTAAAGTCTCTTTATCTTTTATTTAAGTTACAATTTAGTGGCTAGCTCATAAAGTACCATTGTAAAAGTGACTTTCACTTATTTATAAAAGTGAGTCATATATTTTTTTTTTTTTTAGTGAGCTAATTAGATTATGTTTGGAAAATGGGGGATTTTTTTTTTAAATACAACATTATCATTAATTTCCGCACATTCACGCACTTCGTCGGCATCTTCAACAACTTTTATTCAAAGAGCCATAACTTCTTCATCCGGAAGTCGTTTCCAGAGCCGTTTTTTTTTAATTAGCCTATTTTTTCAAGATATTTCCATTGGAACACTTATTTTCAGCATCTAGAGCTTTAGTTTTTGTTAAAATGGAAAGTCCATGCCAAGTTATTATTGACAACACCAACTACTTCCAATGGTGGTCCTACATTGTGGATTTACTTAGAAGTAAAGGTCTTTTCAGAATAGCCTCAGGCTAAGAAACCAAACCTAAAGATGAAGATAAGGCAGCCAAATGGGAAAATAGGCAAGATCAAGCACGTGGGTTGATAGGGATGTCTATTTCTTCAGGCCTTAGATTCCATATCGTAGAACTTGATACCCCCAATGAAGCAATGAAACAACTCACTAAAGTTTTTTGAATTAAAAATGAAATTAGAGCCCATCAACTTGAAAATGAGTTTCTTACGTTGGATCCCAATAATTTTTCTTCCATTGAATATTTTTTTGTCTAAATTCAAGACCTTTAGACTTCTCTTGGAAGGTGTTAAGGTTAAGAAAGAAGAAGGCAGCCTTATCTATTCCATTCTTACTAAGTTGGGACTAGCCTACTCTATGTTTGTTTCCACCTTCCATTCTACAAGAGAAGCCTTCATTTCTTAAGGACAAGACTACAAGTCCCCTTCCTTTGATGCCTTTTGTGATTCTTTAATAAGAACAAAAAAAACTCTTACACCTTGGTCTTCTTAATCTTGGAAACTCTTCTAAGAAAGCCTTAGCCACCCAACAGCAACCAAATTCAAAGAATCCTAAGAATTCGTATCCTAAAAAGAATGGTCCTAAACCAATCAAGGGTCCTAAGCAATTTCAGTCAAAAAATGAAAAATCATTTCAACAAAATGATAAGGCAAATAAAAACGAAGGGAAGAAGATTGATAGATATTGCCACTTTTGTAATCGAGATGGCCACTTAGAATCCAAATGCTTTAAGAAGATGGAAGCCTTAGAAGCAACAATGAAGAAGCATAACATCCATTTGGAGCACTCTTCGACTTCAACTTCATCTTCAGGAATAACACTTTCTGCATGTGGTTGTCAAGCATATCGGTCTGGGTATGCACTAAATGTATCTTTTTCTTCTCATTCTCATGAGTGGCTCATTGATTCTAGAGCTTCTTATCACATGGCCAAAAACAAAGCCATGTTTTCTTCTTTAAATGATTGTAACACCAAAAATATATATGTTGGTGATGATAGGTCTCTTAGTGTTGTAGGGACTCAAACTGTTCATACAGACAATGATCAATTTAATGATGTATTATGTGTTCCAACCTTATCTTGTAACTTTCTATCTATATATCAGATAACTCATTCAGGTGAAGGTAAAATCGTTGAATTTTCACCTCACGATGTTGTAATTAAGGACCTAAGAGATCCTAGACAGATTTTAGCCACTAGCATTGCTAATGATTCTACAAGGTTGTATAAGTTTAACAACTTTGGGTCATCAAATCTTCCCTCGGTATTTGTTGCTCATAATGATGAAGTGAGCAAACTTTGGCATGAACTATTTGGTCACTTAAACTATCACTCCCTTCAGAATCTATGTAAAGAAAATATGATGATAGGTCTTCCAATGGTATCTTGCAGAGATGGTGTTTGTTCCGGATGTGTACTCAGAAAACATCATTGGGATAGTTTTGAAAAACGTGCCTCTTGGCACTCCTCAGCCCCTTTACAGCTTGTGCATAGTGATTTATGTGGTCCACTTCTAGTTGTTTCATTCTTTGGCTACAAGTATTTCTTAACTTTCATTGATGATTTCTCCAAACGCACTTGGGTATACTTCTTAAAACTCAAGAGGAAGTATTTTAACATGTTTCTTGGCCTTTAAGGCCTTTGTTAAAAACAATCTGGACATCAAATTCTTAAGCTAAGATCTGATAATGGCGAAGAATATGTTAACAACAAATTCATCAACTTTTGCATTGAGAATGGAATTCAAATGCAACATACTGTTCCATATACTCCATAACAAAATGGTGTAGCTGAAAAGAAGAATAGCACCTTAAAGGAAATGGCTAATTGTATGCTTCAATCTAAAGGACTTAGTCTTGATTTTTGAGTAGAAGCAATTAGCTGTGCAAATTACATAGTAAATCACACTCCTACTAAGGTTTTAAAGAATATCACTCCAGAAGAAGCATGAAGCTCAATTAAACCAGATATAAGTCACTTTCGTGTTTTTGGAAGTGAAGCATGGGCCCATATTCCAGATGATAAACATAAAGCTTTAGAACCTAAGAGTGAAAAATGTATTTTTGTTGGATATTCTGAAGATGTCAAAGGATATAGACTTATTCCATTTAAGTCCAAAATGTTATCATTAGAAGAGATGTAAAGTTTGATGAAAATATATCGGCATACGAGCCTAGTTCGGCACATGTGCCACCTCTCTCTATCTCTTCTACTTTTGAACATATTTCTTCTTCAGATGATGAAAGCGAGGATGACAATCCTCCCCCACCTTCTCAGGATCCTCCTTCAGCTCTTCCACTTCCAAAATGGGTCCGTGCTACTCGGCATGCAGCAAGTGATCTTGCCGGTGATCCTATGGATCAGCGCCGTACACGTTCTCAGTTTGAAAGAGCCTCTTCTTTACTGGCTCAAGTCTCAATGAATTATGATCCTGACACCTTTGCAGAAGCTTCAGGCCATCCAGATTGGGATGCAGCTATGAATGAAGAATATCGTTCATTTGTTGGCAAATGATACATGGGATCTTGTTCCTCTACCCAAGGGACGCAAACTTGTTAGATGTAAATGGGTTTACAGAACCAAGTATGGACCAGATGGAAAAGTTGATAAACATAAAGCTCGTCTTGTTGCTAAGGGTTTTTCACAAGTAGAAGGCATTGACTACACTGAAACCTTCTCCCCTGTTGCCAAAATGAACTCTATCCGCCTTGTTCTTTCCCTTGCTGCCTCTTTAAAATGGGAAGTCCATCAGATGGATTTTAAATCTGCCTTCTTGCATGGGGACTTGCATGAAGAAATATATATGGAACAACCTATTGGTTTTATACAAACAGACTCCAGTCTTGTATGTCGGCTTAAGAAATCCCTTTATGGTCTCAAGCAAGCTCCTCGGGCTTGGTATGCGAAAATGAATAGCTTTCTTTTAGAATCTGGCTTTTCTAGGTGTCATTCTGACAATACTGCCTACACCAAGAAAGTGGGCAAGTCTCTTATCATTCTTGTTCATTATGTTGATGATCTTATCCTCACTGGTAGTGATCCAAACATTATCAACCATGTGAAGACCAGCCTTAAAAAGAAGTTTGAAATGACAGACTTAGGACACTTACATTATTTTCTCGGTCTTCAAGTCTTGCAATCCAAGGAAGGTATTTTCCTCTCCCAATCCAAGTATGCCTGTGATCTTCTACGCTTTTTTCACATGGAAGATTGTAAGCCAGCTCCTTCTCCCTTTCAGTCTGGATTCAAACTTTCAGTCACTTGTACTTCCCCTGAAGTTGATGCTACCTTATACCGTCAACTTGTAGGAAAACTTTTGTATCTAACCCATGCTCGTCCTGACCTTTCCTTTGCTATTGGCCTTGTTGCTCGGTTTATGCAAACCCCACGTGAAAGTCATTGGAAAGCAGCTAAAAGAATACTACGTTATGTTCAAGGTACAGTTCAGTTTGGAATTCATTACAATGCAGAAGCATCTCCTCTATTGGTTGGTTTCACTGATTTCGATTGGGCTGGTGACCGTGATGATTAGAAGTCTCCTACTGGTTATGTGTTTGCTCTTGGTTCAGGACCTATTACATGGGCTTGCAAGAAACAAGGTGCCATTTCTGTTTCTTCAGCACAAGTGGAATATCGTGGTGTCATAGAAGCTAGTAAGGAAGCCTTGTGGCTTCATCAGATCCTATCAGAGTTTGGCTTTCAGCAGCAGCATCCGACTAAACTTTGGTGTGACAATCAAAGTGCCATTCAACTATGAAAAGATCTAGTTCAACATCAGCGTAGAAAACACATTGAACTACACATACACTTCATCAGAAAGCTCATTCATGACCATGTTCAGGCAATTCAGGCAATTTATTAATAAAAGAATGAAAATTTACATAAGCTTTTCTCGTGAACAGTTAACCTACAAATGACCCTTCATGATCTTTAAATAGAGATCATGGACCAATCGAGTGTTAAGCCACAGATCAAGTGTCGGTAATACTGAGGAGAGAATGAACCGTCGGATCACTACATATCGTGACCGTCAGATTGTAAGTTACAATGTACATAGTAAAGAAAAAACACTTTACCCTAACTTCATACAGACCAAGTGTATAGCTTAACTATTCCTATGTGTCGGAATATGCCTAACCCGATCCCCCCTTAAGAACAACTTGGGATAGGATGAAGCATTATTTCTACAAATATGACATAATAGGAGAAGGAAGGAGGCACTAGAGCCTATCCCCCCTTAGTGACAACTTCCTGAACTCCAACCATAAATCGAAGTTTAGTAAACTTCACCTCTGTGAGTGCCTTTGTAAATATGTCTGCAACTTGATCATCTGTTGTACAATATTGCACTTCAAGAACATGGTCATGAATGAGCTTTTTGATGAAGTGCATGTGTAGTTCAATGTGTTTGCTACGCTAATTTTGAATTGGATCTTTACATAGTTGAATGGCACTTTGATTGTCACACCAAAGTGTAGTTTGAAGTCTACTTCCGGTTATGTGTTCACTCTTAGTTCAGGACCTATTACATGGGTTTGCAAGAAACAAGGTGCCATTTCTCTTTCTTCAGCAGAAGCAGAATATCGTGGTGTCGTAGAAGCTAGTAAGGAAGCCTTGTGGCTTCATCAGATCCTATCAGAGGTTTGGCTTTCAGCAGTAGCATCCGACTACACTTTGGTGTGATAATCAAAGTGCCATTCAACTATGCAAAGGTCCAGTCCAACATCAGCGTAGCAAACACATTGAACTACACATGCACTTCATCAGAAAGCTCATTCATGACCATGTTCTTGAAGTGCAATATTGTTCAACAGATGATCAAGTTGCAGACATCTTTACAAAGGCTCTCACAGAGGCGAAGTTTACTAAACTTCGATTTATGGTTGGAGTTCAGGAAGTTGTCACTAAGGGGGGATAGGCTCTAGTGCCTCCTTCCTTCTCCTATTGTGTCCTATTTGTAAATCCTTCAATCCTATCCCAAGTTGTTCTTAAGGGGGGATGTTAGGATATTCCGACACATAGGAAATAGTTAAGTATAACTTGGTCTAGTATAGAGTTAGGTAAAGTGTTTTTCTTTACTATGTACATTTGTAACTTACAATCTGACGGTCACGATATGTAGTGATCCAACGGTTCATTCTCTCCTCGGTATTACTGACACTTGATCCGTGGTTTAACACCCGATTGGTCCATGATCTCTATTTAAAGAGCATGGAGGGTCATTTGTAGATTAACTGTTCACGAGAGAAGCTTATGTAAATTTTCATTATTTTATTAATAAATTGCCTGAAGTGGCCACGTTGGCTCAGGCCGTGGACTGTTTCCCTCTTTGAGGGTTTTAACCACGTAAAAAATACTGGTGTATTGATCTGTGATCTGTTTGTGAGCGATGTCCTTTGGTGTTCTTTCTGAGGAACTTACCCTGTAAATTCCTACATACTATCTCCTCTATAGCAATCAGTCCAGGTGGAAGAGGTAGACTATCAGGTCCGTAAAATATTTCTAGAGCCCAAGAAGGTATAGCTTTTGTAGTGATAGATACTAGAGGGGTGACACCTTCTGAATTCTGGAACTCAACTTCTAGATGTTTAGGTAAGTGAACTTTAGTCTCTAGATCAACTCTAGACGGAGTTTTTTTAGATATAGAAGTGTCTACTGTTACACTAGGATCAGTTCTAATGTCCTCTTACAATTGCGAAACTTCTTCTCTAAAGGTAGATGTACCAGAAATTATCGGAGTAACTGTAGTCTCTGATAATGTTGAAACCAAAGTTTCAAATAAACCAGATGAATTGGACTCAGTTAAATGAGACCATTTTTCCTGGAATGGTTTCATTTCCAGAGGCAAAGACAGTTGACTCACTAGTCTCCGCGAACAACGGGGTTTTGATTGACTTTCTTCCACGATTGCGGATTACTTGATCAACTCAAAATTAAGAGGAAAAAGATGTTATTCCGAAATTAATAAATTTTGATGATTCTTTGACACAACTTTGCTTTTTCAATTTTTAAGATTCAAGAAAAAGCTAAAGATGGCTCTAGTCCCCTTCAATTTTTAATGAGCCTGAAGTGACAAGTGCTCAAATGGACCTTTTCTTTTAAGGAGTCGAAAAGGAACGAAAGTGACTACTCTGGAGATCTAGATAGAGGGATTACCAAACCAATCACAAAATTGCAATATACACCTTGGTGATAAATTAAAGAGAAATTACCAAGGACTTATGTACGATAGTCAATCTTCCCAAATGCTGTGTTCAGTGCATTGCGATCGATAGGGCGGAAAACATGGCTTCCTATGGATAAAGGATGTAAGGCTATTATGGTCTCCCAATATATACTTAATGGTATGGGGAGCACAAGTCCATGCTAGCACTTGTCATATCAAAGAGGAGGAATCACCCAACCTTTGATGAAAATTATAGTTACTAGATTTTGCGAAACCAGAACACGTCTCTAGCCTAGACCTCCAGATGTATTGCGTTAGGTTCGAAAGCATTGTAAGGTTCATTGAGATTTATTTTAGAGTTGATCTTGTTTAAAAAAATTTCTTTCAATAGCTCACTGCATCAGGTTGAATTGAAATTCCTAAAAATGCAATCTACAATGATAAGAAATCGTTGTTTATTTTGATCAATGAAAATCCTAGCTACTAGGGAAAGAAAATTATGATTCTTTCAAACAAAGAGCAAAGAGCACACTCTAAATGCACTTTCATGAATCATTTTTTGCACACAAGCTAAATGGAAATGAAAATGCGTGTATTTGTTTATCATTCCATTAATGTGAGGAATGCCAAAAAAGAGAACTAAGTATAGATTTGAAATATTTCATTCAAAGCGACATTTCGACAATCTCTTTTTCAAAATAGAAAGGAAGATTAAATGACACTTTTTCAATTTAGAAAAGAAAATGCTTTCGACACTTCAAAAATCAACAAATCAAATCAAATACATGACAAAAATTTCAATCGACTATTTAGAGAAGGGAGACTCGACGACACTTCTCTTTTTGACACAAAACGACAGTTATGACACTTTTGTACCAAAACGACAGATCGATTTAAGTAACTTTTCGGCAAAGGATTGTAAATGATGGAAAAATACATAAAAACAATTACTAATACTAATCAATGGAGGCTGATCTATGTAATGAAAGTCGGCTTCAGTAATGAGGTACTATTCATAAGCAGCAAATCAACTAAACAGAGTTGAAAACAAAGATGAAAAACCCAAATTTCAAGGAGGGTAATAAGATCAGTTAGTCATCGCACCTGGGCTTCACAGAAAGGGATGAATCACACTTTTTAGGCTCGGGAATTGTGATGCATACTAGTTGACAGTGACAGATAGTGCGATGGGCCAGGGACTGCAACTGAGGTGGGTTTTGGCTCAAATTTGAAATTGATTTCAGTGATGTAAACATAGCTGTGATGGACAGTAAAGAGAAAAGTATAGAGGAATGATCTTGGGAGGTTACTGAGCTACCACAAGGGCATATAGAATGCTTGTAAGTCAGATGTTTAATTCATAAACTAAACTGGAGATTGGCTAAAACAACATTCATTTACTATGCACTTGCAGAGCAAGAGCAATTTGAAGGTTATCTGGCTAACTTCAAGCTCCATCTATAGTTTATAAATCAAACAACAATAACAAACAATCATCTATTCGATCCCCACCAGAGTCGCCATTTTTTTTCCAGGAAAGCTAGTGTCGTTTCGATCTGCTAGCCCTCTAGGATTTGTAGCTATCCTAGAAACAAACAATCAAAGCAATTTGCGATTTCCTCTATGTATGATAGATAAGAGAGAGGCAAAGGAACCAACCTGGATCTTTCGCTTGACTCCTTGCTTGATCTCTCTTCCCTTTGATAAAGCTTGCAACTCCTCTCCTACTTATCCCGCTTAGAGAATACCTGTAGAGACAACGTAACAGAACACCATCAAAGAATCTTGATCTATTATATCATAAGCATTGCAGAATCAGAAATACAATGAGCATACAATGGCATTCACAAATAAAAACATTCACAAATACACTATTGTATGGTGGAAAACTCAAAGAACTTTATTAAATATGAAGGGAGAATTACAACCCAGCTGTCTGATCCAACATCATCCTCCTAGCATCAAAGCTCTCTTCACCTCATGAAAAGAAAGATCACCCAACAATACAATGCTCCTTCTCAAAGGAAAACTATCAGCACTTCCTTGCAAATTACAAAATTCTAGCCTCCGGATCTCTCAGATGAGTGATCCATTTATAGATGTGTGCAAGGGTGCGATTCATCTTTGGGTTTTTGATTAGTGTCATTCCACTTGTTGTTCTTGGTTCCACTTGGAGATTTCTCAGATCTCTTACTCATCCCTAAGCGAATTCAGGGAGGCAAGGGTCATAAGAGAAGTTTCTAGAATATTCCATGAGCATCCACTTAGCAAACTGCCTTGGACATTTGTTCATGCTCACTCATTGCAACCTACAGAAGGCCTCATCAATATGCATCGCACCTGGCTAGTGTAGCAGTTAGTATGCATCACACCTTGATAGTGGAGTAGTCAGTATGGTCCTGTTTTGGCTAGTTCTGAATGGTTTTTCAGGTGGAACTTTTGGGGAATGATGTAATCAGTTAACCATGATCCTTTAGGGTATGAAACAACAATTTTAGGGGTTAAATAGCCCTTAGTTTATCGATATATAAGATTGGGGTTGCAGTGCCAAAATATGTCTATAACAAGTACCATATTACTCCATCATGTTCATTTGGTACTTTTGGGATCAGTCTTTGATATCAGTGATCCACTTCATCCTTCAGAATCATTGGCATTCTTATATGTGATATTCAGACATGTACTTGTTCGATCGTGATTAGATGATCCATTATGTATTTTCCAGTCTTTTATACTTGTATACTTAGTGGATCCATTTATACTTGATATGCGGACATGATTTACTTTCTTTGAGCATGGGTATGCCTACCTCAAACAGTGTTTCTTTCTAATCTCCTTTTTTGGCTTGGCAGGCTGAACTTTGGTGAAGTCCTTCTCAGTTTTTGACAGGTTTCCTTTCCATGGACTTAATACATTTCAGCCATCATGTACCCCTTTGGACCTCATATATTATGGGGCATCTGTTATAGCTCCAAATTTCACTCTTGATGTTTGTGATGCTGCACTTATGGCCTAGGGCAACCCCTCCTTCTAAACCTGGTCCAAATACTTAAAAAACAGTGTTTTACTCCCTATACGCGACATTGCCCTGAGCTAAACGCGTGTGTACGTAGGTGTTTCTGGGAAAACTAGTGTCTTTTCGATCTGCTAGTCCCATTAAGATTGGCAGCTATCTTAGAAAAAAATAAATCAAAACACTTTGTGATTTCCTTTATGTATGATAGATAAGAGAGAAGAAAAGGGACCAACCTAGATCTTCCACTTGACTCCTTGCTTGATTTCTCTCTCCCTTGATAGAGCTTGCAACTCCTCTCCTACTTGTCCCACTTAGAGAGTACCTGTAGAGACAAAGTAACAAAACCCTATCAAAGCATCTCGATCTATAATATCATAAACAATGCAGAATCATAAATACATTAAACATACAATTGCATTTACAAATAACAAGATTCAGGAATACACGATTGTATGGAGGAAAACTCAAAGAACTTTATTAAAATAGAAGGGAGATTTACAACCCAGATTTCTGATCCAACATCATCCTCCCAACATCAAAGCCCTCTTCACCTCATGAAAAGCAAGATCACCCAACAATGCAATGCTTCTTCTCAAAGATAAACTATCAACACTTCCTTACAAATTACAAAATTCCAGCCTCTAGATCTCTCAGATGAGGGATCAATTTATAGATGTTTGCAGAGGTGTGAGTCATCTCTAGGTTTTTGATTAGTGTCATTCCACTTGTAGTTCTTAGTTCCACTTGGAGATTTCTTGGATCTCTTACTCATCCTTGGACTAATTTAGAGAGGCAATTGTCATAGAGGAAGTTTCTAGAACATTCCATGAGTATCCACTTAGCAAACTGTCGCAGACATTTGTCCATTCTCGCTCATCACACCCCATAGAAGGCTTCTTCAGTAAGAATCACACCTAACTAGTGTAGCAATCAATATGCAGCGCACCTTGACAGTGGAGCAGTCAATATGGTCCAGTTTTGGCCAGTTCTGAGTCGTTTGTTCAGGTGCAACTTCTAGGGAATGATGTAATCAGTTGACTATGATCCTTTAGGGTATGAAACAAAACTTTTAGGGGTTAAAACGCCCTTGGTTTATCGACATATAAGATTGAGTTGCAGTGCCAAAATATGTCTATAACAGTTTCCCCCTAAAGCATGAAGTCGTAAATCTTTTGATGTCGGGTGAAATGCTTTATCATGAGCATCCAAGATATTTGAACTGGAAGGTGACTTATATAAGATACAATACAATACATCATCATCATATCATTTTCATGATGTAGCTGAGGTGAGCATTCCCATGCTCAGCTTTATAAATTCATTTTCATGTACATAGGACAGATAATCGTCTGCAGTTGCAGACTGGTGATTCTTTTTATGTAGAGTCATCATCCCTTAGCTTGGATGATTATTTGTGCAACTTCTAAGTACATTATATTCCTAGATATATCATAGTTTGGATGGATGAAGCTAGATCTGGGGTCTTCAAACTCGTTCAATCTTCGCTTGATGTACAAGTTGATCCATGTGAATGTTTTGAAGTCGAACATGGAAAGACGTCGCCTAATTACCAACCAATGATGTAAGCTGTTAACAGGTGCGAGAGGAATCACTAATAATGATAATGACCATCAAGGTACTACAGTACAATTCACGTGGTGTGAATATATGATCTGATGTCAAACACTACGTAAAATCTTTCATTCGAAGGCCATTGATGTAAACCTGTCGTCAGAAGTGAGAAACTTGCCATTGAGGCATGCAAGCTTCAAAGTACTGAAAGGGTTGTTTCTAAGTCACCTTCTTGGATAATGAGCTGATGTCGACAAGAAGTGACCCATCATAGAAGAAACTTAATGTATCTCATATCAACGACACGAAATGAAGAAAATGATTTTGTGGAGGTTAAAACGATCTGATGATAGAAGGTTCAGGAATGGCAGTCATGAAAAATGGAGGGTGAAGGTATTGCAGCGAATGAGGCGTTAATTGGATGGTGAATTCTCTGAATGACATCTCTTGAACATATCGGCTTCACTGAGATGGATTGGTAGCGTTAACCCCAAAAATGGATGGTATGGAGGACCAATGGTGAAATGACCGTGAATGGAATAACCCAACCCGAATTAATCAGGGTGATGGAGTGAAAATGTCATGTTCAAGAGCGACCTACATAGAAAATTTTAGGGGAGAATGTTCTCCCTGGTGAAATTAAGGGGTTTTAAATTTTTAGTGGGCGAATAGTTTGTATCATAGTACATTTTTACAAATCGCCTCAAATAGCCCACCTTATTTTAAGGGAGAGGGTAAAAAAGGTAAATTTAGCCCTTGAAATTAGGAGTTACAACC